>JAATHB010000125.1:0-151433 GCA_014822075.1 Fusarium buharicum
AAAATAATATAGATATCTTTTAACAAACATTATTTTTTTACTAGTTAAATGACATATTATCATCCTTTTTTTTTTTTTTTTTTCCAAGGGTAGGTACCTAAGTACTTTTGAAACTGGGTTTCACCCCCACCTCAACCCCGCTACCAAAATGGAACGTCAAAGGCAGAAGGGTCCGGCTCAACACCACTCACTGATCGGCTTAGACGGACAGCAAACTTTGCTTTGGAACTATTTAAGAGTTCTATTCATCGTATATTTCTCATTCCTTTTCAAATAAACAAACTCCAGCACGAAAGTCATCATGTCTTCTCAGCTCGCCCCCTACAAGAAGGACTTCCTCCAGGCCGCCATTGACGGCGAGATCCTCAAGTTCGGCAGTTTTGAGCTCAAGTCAAAGCGCATGTCACCCTACTTCTTCAACGCTGGCCTCTTCCACACTGCCCGTCTCGCTGGTGCCATCGCCACCGCCTTTGCCAAGTCCATCTCTGAGGCCCAGGAGCAGACCGGCCTCGACTTCGACATCATCTTTGGTCCCGCTTACAAGGGCATTCCCCTGGCCTCTTCCATCGCCGTCAAGCTCGGCGAGATCGCTCCTAAGAACCTCGACCGCGTGTCCTACTCCTTCGACCGCAAGGAGGCCAAGGACCACGGTGAGGGCGGCAGCATTGTTGGCGCTCCCCTCAAGGGCAAGAAGGTTCTTATTGTGGACGACGTCATCACTGCTGGTACGGCAAAGAGGGAAGCTATTGACAAGATCCAAAAGGAGGGCGGTATCGTCGTCGGTATTGTCGTTGCCCTCGACCGCATGGAGAAACTTCCTGCGACCGATGGTGATGACTCCAAGCCTGGCCCCAGTGCCATTGGCGAGTTGAGGAAGGAGTATGGTATCCCCATCTTTGCCATCCTGACCCTCGACGACATTATCGCTGGCATGAAGAGCTTTGCCTCTGAGGATGACATTAAGCGAACTGAGGAGTACCGCCTCAAGTACAAGGCCAGCGACTAAACGTGGAATGCGATGGGTTGGGAATGATGTTATGATATGAAAATGGCTCAGTAAAATAGAAGAGGCGAGTTTTAAAATGGAATCCAACGCGCAAATGTGGATTTTATAGACCAGCTATCTCATTATTGTAGATGATGTAGATGTCCCAGCAATATGTTGGTCGTGTGAAGATGAAGCAAAATACATAGGGCTTCTTGTGAGTTGAGACTCGTCTTGTGTACAACCCATACTGCCTGCAACAAGCCAGCAGAAATCGACCATGGATCAACGATCATGTAGATTTCTTAGCCTTCTCCTCCGAAGGCTCCTCCTTGGTCTTTCGTGTGGGCTCTTCCTTGGTCTTCCTCTTGGGACCGCGTAGTTCAAGCACCTTCATAGACATGTTAGTGATCACTGGGGCCATATTGATGAAGACTACTTACCATGGCATGCCAGCCTTGACCTGCAAGGGCTTCTGTGCTTGGGCCAAGGTCTTTGAAACCAAAGCACTTGTAGAATTGGATTGCGTACTATACCACTTATTAGAATGGTGCACATGGAGAAGACGATTCCTGAAGCTGCTTACTGGCTGACAGATTATGGCAACTCGATCAGCCATGCCAGACGCATTCATGAGCTCGAGATACGACTTCATTACGGTTTTGCCAATACCGACACCTTGTACCTCTGGGCACACGATGAACGAATGAAGACAGATTGTTCTTCCTGAAGATTGGTGACCAACAGGAGAGCCTTTGCTTGCCTTTGCATCTCGCCAATTTTCGGGCACGGCCATGTCCGCATCAGTGACAACTGGGTGGGTTCCAAGCGTAGCGAGAACGTGCGCAAACATGACATGTTTGGCTTGATCGCAACGACCAGACTCAACGGGTCGACTGTGCTGCATTGTCGTGATGGACAAGTTTTTCACATCACTTGGTCTGACGGTGTTGAAGAGGCCATAGCAAATTCCGCCAGACTTTCGGATGCGATACTCGATCTGTGTTCGTTGGTTAGCAAGTGAAAGCTTGAATCATGGGTTTCGATGTCGCTCTTTGGGCAACCACATCTTACGGGGAATTGATAACCTACCTTGTCGCGCGATGATCTATACCGGACCTCGGAGTGTGCGACGTTTTCGAGAGTTACACACGTATCGATGTCGTTCTCGGTCAGGGGCGACAGCATTGGAGCCCAGTGAAAAGGGATGACCTTCTTCAGAAGGCCGGCTTCTGAGTTTCTCTTTTGAATTCTCATTTGACAAAAGTTTCTTTTGGAATTGACCATGTCCTCGTCTGCGTCGCCGTCGTCAATGGCGCCACTATCATCGTCTGTCTCCCTGTCGTCTGTAGCACCGCCAGAGAAGATCATGTCCCTGGCGGCGGTGGCGAACTCATTCGTCTTCTTTTCCATGCTCCTCATGAGGCCGAAAAGTGAAAAGGGTGATATTGCCTTGGTCTGACGATGTCACACTTAGAGAGGCACTACCTCAGTATAAGTCTGCCGTTAGAACAAAGCTGCAGGGTGATATTTGTGGGTCTTTGTCGAGTAGGGAGCTGGAGGGCTTCTGGTGATAATTTGTGGCCTTGTCGACAATTCTGTGTTGAGTTTGAAATGGTCAAGCTGAAGTTATACCGTGATGGTATGATGATGTGATTGGAAGCTCACCCGTGCACTTTATGATTTATAAGAGCAACGGGAGGCTATAAGCGTTGGTTTGTTGATAGTCGTGATAGCGCAGAATCAGTTGTTTGCTCAAGCTGCTTAATCACTGAATCACGAACTCGTTTGCTGATGAATCAACGTCATGGGACAAAAAAAGGATCTTAATAACCGTTGGGAATCCTGTTTACTCGTTCAATTCTGGTGGACCCACGACTGCCGAGAGATCGGATGATGCAGGCGGGCCCAGTGGATATAAGGCACGACAAGAGCTCCTGAGCAGCGGTTCCGCTGTGACGATAACGGGGTTGAGAATTGGTAACGAGAGCGAGGCTTAACTAGGGAGGTATCGTATTTATTAGAGGTTAAAGGCTGCGTTTCAGGGGCCGTTTGGCGGTGTTGAAATGTGCCTATTCTCTATCGTCGTCAGGATGGGTTCATGAGCGGGGAGAGCTTGTTCCGGCTCCATCGCCAGTGGTAACTGGCCCAGCACATGACATAGAAAATTATATACCTAGTCGCGTGACTGCAGCAAAGGCCGGCAAACAGAGAAGGCAGCAAATGGTATAGGTTCACAATAACGGTAAATATATCAAGTTGTCAACCATAACAGTATCATTGTGAGTGCGGTGAACAAATCAACTTGGCATAGCTTTCAGTGTGTAGGGTAGTTAACTTGATTGCTAACAAATACGACAACACCAACAGCCAATGGTAAGATGGACGAGTTTGCTACTTTACTATGCTGTTGGCTAGGGACATTCACTGCAGTATCCAGCTGACGATACCTAGTACCATTCAAGTGTCTAGATGCACGATGAGGCCAGGTCTTCTTTTCTCAATCGTCCCCACTATAGGCAATTGAATTTCCATTGATACCATCTACCTCAAACCAGCTGCTCACAGACTCATTTCCAAGAGAACACTAAAAAGACAGTAGACAGCTGAATCTTGCACTGCACACCTGGAAATTTTGAGTGGCCCGGGCAACGGGTAACCGGAACACCAAGCCTGTGCCATGGCCTGCACATTCGACCAAGGATGCTACTATCTAAGGTAGGTACTGTAGCAATGCTGCAGGAGATCATTCTGTGCCTCACCGGGACTCCCTGTTACAGCAACCAGGACGATCAGCAGTTGAGAATCCCTGAATAGAGCACACGGAGATATATTTGTGACCAGGAAGCTCCATCCTACGGCAGCAGCCGCATGCGATCTCAGGTCGCTCTAGACCCCTAGCCGCAGGATCATGGCTGCATTCGATGCTTGCTTCAGTAGGTCATCAATGACCAATTCAGCTTCTAGACAATAGTATCGGACATTAAGGAAGCGGTCAGTCTCAAATGGGTAGAGCGGCGGGCCGATGCCGGGCTGTCCTGGAGGCGATGCAAGATGCCTCCTTTAGAGCTGCATTGTCGCATTCTATCCGATATGGTTACCAATGCTGGATCTGTGAGGACAAGGAACCTGGGCAAACCTGCATGCGATATCCGCACAACCAGCAACGTCTACCATACATGTCACCTGTCGCTTGTCTCCCTCTGCCTAACAGTTGAGGTGTCATCAAGAGCATCGATTCGTCATCACCATGGCGCCTGGTTCTCCGCCGTTATGTCGGCCTCTGAAAGCGAGCCATAGCGTCGATAGGCTTCTGTTGGTTTCCAGGAGTTGCCTGGTCCCTCTGGTCCCTGGTTGCAAGTACGTGTACATACATACATGCAGTCGTACTTGGTTACTATAGATAGATATAGTACCTTAGTAACGATACCAGTATGGAAGATGACAACCGAACAAACAATAATATGTAAGCAACTTGAGCTGGGATTGTTTGGCTCGGAAGAGCAGTAAGGTTATCGATAGTTGTTTACCATGAGCTGAGCTGAGTGCAACACTGAGGGAGGTCTGAGCCGATGTAGGGCAGAATGGAGGGGTGAAAGATGATGTAAGTTAAAGTCTTGGTACTGCGTGATTAGGCAGATGAACCAGGACAATACATAAAAATTGTGGACGAATTTCTAAGCAATGCTAGCTTGGCTAATACTACTAAATCTTACACTCTTGTTATCCAATTCCTTCAAACCCCAGCTGTATCTGTATCTGTACCTGTGTCTTGTTGCGGTGACCCGCCTCCAGAATTACCTATAGTGGCCCGGAAAGTTATTTGGTCGTCACCGCCCAAAATCCGACCCGAAACTGGCCCCAAAACAAAGTTGCCCCTCCAGCGCCCCTCACACCCTTTAAGCTTCCATTACCTTTATTGAGGCAGCTACGATATCTTTGAATTTCATCTGCACCTGCACTTCTTTTTTCCTACTCCTCGTATCTAGCAACCTCGTTGGCACTTGATTTCTATATTCCAAACTCGCCATCGCATATTGGCCTCTAATAACAGCTTCTCTTCTCTGAATACCTACCTGTTCATATCTACCTTGAGAGCTGCTACTCTTGCTTTGTTAGCCACGTTCACGCCTTCACCTACTCTCCCCACGACCAGCCGACTTTTGAGAGCCCTCGACTTCTCCCTTCTCGTCCTCACCTGTCCTTATACTGAACCACTCGGTCCGCTCTAAACAACACGAGGACGACAGGAAAACACAATGTTAGTCCTTCACTTGCATAGATAGATATACGTCATCGGTTATGCTCATCCTCAACAAACAGGCGCATTACGCTCAATATATTCAACCCTCAGGCCGGGGAGCAGGATAGCCTGCTTACCCTCGAAATCTTTCCCGACATGACATTGGCTACACTCCGCGAATCTATCCAGGCAGAATCGACCATTCCTCCAACCTCCCAACACATTTACCACAACGGCCGCCTAATCTCCGATGATACCCAGACGATGGAGCAGCTGCAGATTGCAGACGGAGAGATGCTTGCTTTGCACGTCAGAGATATGCGAGGCAGTACTGGAGTACCGGAGCAAGCTCGGCGTCCTCAACCCAGGAGACGTGGTGGAAATGAGCAGGATCCTGAGCTTATTCGGCTTCAGATCCTTGGTCAGCCTGCGCTGAGGCAGCAGCTCCAAACGCAACACCCCGAGCTGGCTGCAGCAGTTGACAATCCCGCCCGTTTCGCACAGATCTTCCACGACAGCCAGAACCGAGAGCAGCGCGAACGACAGGAACGACAACGGGAGATCGAGAGGTTGAATGATGATCCCTTCAACGTCGAGAACCAGAGGAGGATTGAAGAAATGATTCGTCAGGAAAGAGTCATGGAGAATCTACAGAATGCCATGGAACACAACCCCGAAGGTAAGTTGACATGGTGTTTGAAGAATTGACAACAGGGCACTGATTCCATGCCCATCTAGTTTTTGGAAGAGTTCACATGCTCTACGTCGACGTCGAGGTAAATGGTCATCAGGTCAAGGCATTGGTCGATTCCGGTGCCCAGGCCACCATTATGTCTCCTGCATGTGCCGAAGCATGCGGAATCATGAGACTTGTTGATACCCGGTTTGCCGGTGTTGCTCGCGGTGTTGGAACAGCAAACATCCTTGGCCGTGTTCATTCTGCCCAAATCAAGATTGGAAACCTCTTCCTGCCTTGCAGTTTCACTGTCATGGAGGGAAAATCAGTCGACCTTCTGCTTGGCCTTGACATGCTGAAACGATATCAAGCTAGCATTGATCTAGCCAAAGACAAGTTGATCATCCAAGGTGAAGAGGTTCCTTTCCTAGGAGAGGCTGAAATTCCTCGAGAAGAGGAGGAAGCGGTTGTGCAGGAGCCGACCTTACCTGGCCCTGATGGCACAACAATCGGACAACGTTCTGGTGCCGTTCTGCCTCCTGGCCAGCAGCCACAACAGCAGCAGCCTTCTACTGCTCCTGCTCCTGCTCAGCCCAACCCACCTGCACCAGCTCCTGCTGCTGCCAACCCTCCAAGTTCTCAAGCGCAGCCTGCCGCGCAGCCCGCTGCCCCGAGAGCAGACATCTCACCACAAGCTATTGAGAGCCTCGTCTCGATGGGTGCTACTAGAGAGCAAGCCATCCAGGCCCTGCAAGCTGCAGACGGCAACCCAGACGTTGCCGCCAGTTTGATTTTCTTCTAAGTCCACAATAACTCGGAACGAGTTTCATGTTGTCAATAGTCACTCGCATTGCGCGGTATCGGAGCTCGGATGGAAAATGAATCAACAATAAGGTGGGAGCATAATGATAGATGGGTGTCCAGCTATTCCGTGGTTAAACGGGCGGATAGAAAGATTTCACTGCCTATTGGGAAAATTGCTAGGGAATGCATCTATGAACTTTCCGCTATGCGGTATGATATTAGGAGTCAGAAGATATAAGAATTACACGCCAGGTATGAAGTACGAATTGCACGTCATCTTTTGGTGCGGGTATTACTCGTTGCAGTAACTATCTAAACAATCTTCGCATCTCCTCTGCCTTTCCCACTTTTACCGAATCTTGTAGACGCAGGGCTTCAAAACAGAAGATTCGTTGACTTCTGGCTCCTCATCAACGGGATCTATCCTGCGGATAATACCCCTCTTACCCTTCGGGGCCTCCTGTTCCTTGACATGCTTTCCCTTTGTCGGTGACGCACCCTTGATAAAATGCATCTTGACAAACATTTTGTTAGATAGATCGATCGCTTCTCGATCTCCCTGAAGGACAAAACCGCGCGACTTGAGCACTTCCACAAAAGCCGATACATCGGTCTCTCTGCGGCGATCATCCATACCATCCACCTCGACAGCCAAATCCTCGTCGTTCTCGGCGTCGTTATCGGCAGCCTTTCCCTTGCCCTTCTTTCCGGCAATTGCGTCCTTCTTGCGGTTGCCGACGCTGTGAGTCACGGGAGCGTTCTTCTTCCGAATGGGACCGAAACGACTCTTGATCTCAGCAACCCAGAGCTCGCCCTTCCAGTGCAGGATGCGGTAGGCCTCCTCGATGAAGTCGACCCAGTTTGTGCCCATAAGAGCGAGACAGAAGACAGCAACGTTGATGGAACCGTCAGCGAGGGGTAGGTTGGCAATATCAGCCTTGGTGACAAGAGGGCTAGGACTCTGAAGATCATAGCTCTTGACGTTGACGCGGAGTTTCTTGCCATCAGCCTGAAGAGCCTCAGCAAGGCGTGCATCACCACAGCCGAGATCCGCAATGGTGCACTCTTGCTGCGTTCGAGGTAGCGGTGTCTTTGCAAGAGGAGCGGAAGGAGCCCCAGGTCTGCCTTTGCCCTGCTGACGGACCTTGCCGCGCGTTCGGATATCCTTAAGGAAGCTGTCAACGGGGTTCTCTGGCCAGACCTTGACCTGGCGACGGAAACCCTCGTGGTACTCGCTGAACATCTCTGGTGATTCGTCAAAGAGATTGAATGCTTCTTCGGAGGGGCGGGTGTAGAGCGTCTCATTGAGGTGACGGAAACGCGCTGAGATGAGCTTCTCTCTCATAGAAGCTTGTAGAGGAGTGAGCTTGGGAGGAGCAGGAGGCAGAGGAGGTGCTTTTGCGATGGTGTCCTTTGCAGATGAAGCAGCCGTTTCTGTAGATTCTTCCGCAGGCTTCTGTTTTTGCTTTTGCTTCTTGTCTTTCTTGTCCTTCTTTTGTTTGGGCTGAGCCTCGCCATTGTTGTCCTCCTGCTTGCTGTCCTTAGACTGCTCATCCTCACCACGCTTCTCCTTACCCTGTTTCTTCTGCCGCTTAGCAGATTGATCAGGCTTTGGCTTCTCGGGCTTCTTGCCCTCGATGACGGATTCCCAGAGATCTGCGACTGTTGAGGGTGTGACGTTCTCAGAGGCTGCAGCGGCGTTGTTGCGCTTGCGCTTCTTTGATTTGGTGCCGGGTGCGCTGTTGTTTTGGGAGGGCGCTTCAGCCTTGAGACCGTCTGCTGAGACGGACCATCCTGGAACCGCAAACATTTTTAATGTCTGGGATTGTGAGTGCAAAAGTTGAGTTGATGTGTTGATGAAGCGGTTGACAAATTTGATGGATGAATTTTTGCAGATGGTACGTACCGGGGAAGTCTGGAAAGTGGACCCATGCCCGGACCCTTGATAAGTGCGCCTGCCAGATTTGGACGCCACCTCAATCAACTGGACATCACCTACAAATGGAATCCAAGAGCCAGCTATCACAGCACATTCAACTTTCTCTTACAATGGACATGATGCTCCGAAAACACTATATTTTTAAGACGTTTAAAAAACTAGTATTTCCTTCAAACGAGCGCGCTGCCTCCTTTGCTGGAACAGTTGGGGCTCTTTGACTATGCTTCTCTACTAAACTCGGTGGATGAGTTTGTGTAAAGAGACAGCTTCATCTTTGTTCATTTTAGAGGGGTTCGGTACCTTGAGAACTTCACCAAACTACTTGAGTTGATCTATGTTTCTGAGAGATGTAGGATGGAACATCTGTTACAGTAACCAACAGAGCTCCAGCCCATCAAGAGGTTTAATCAACTCTGAAGTATTCGCTTGCAGGCTAGTCAATATCTGACATGATTAGAGTCAAGAGACTACGAGAACAAGGACTCAGGCACCAGCCTTGAAACGTTCTGGAAGGACGAGGGGCGATGATGTTTCATCACGGATTGGCTACTCGCTCTACGCCTGTCATCCATAGTTGCGCATAAATCATGCTATAAGCTGCGGCTATGTGCAGAAATCGACTCGCAGCTGGTCATTCGCCACAATAGAAAGAGCCTCAAAGACACAAGCACAGGTGCCGGCTGATTCTGGATCTCGATGATTGTCAAGCCTCGAATATTCGAAGAGTCCCAAGGCCGCTCAGTCCCAATCGAGGAGGTGAAGCCTTGTAATGCACAATTCTGGACTAAGGGCGTGACTTTCATGACCAGGCATCCATACACATTCATTGTTTGTTAGGTGCTTCATCCGAACACGAGGCACATACCCAAGTGGTATCGAAGGTCGAGGTCAAAGGTGGCGTCGTCCAGTTTGAAGATTTCACCAGGTACGACAGGTACTAGGTCGATAACTAGCAAGTTGCCATGCTGTGGCGTTACAGCACGAGGTCGGCCTTTCGACTACTTCGTAAAGAGACAGATTAGACCAACATCGTGTCGCATGCTTGTAATCCGATTGCCCAATTTTTCAACGACATACCTACCTAGGTAGATATTCACCCTTTTGTGCAGAATACTGCCGTACTTGCAGAACTTCTGCTTCAAGACCAAGTGCACATTCAAAGCTCGTACACGTGGAACGAGCACGCAACGTATGAGGCACAGATATACCTAGCAATAGGCCTCCAAAGGCCTTGCTTGCCACGACGTTATTCGGAGGCGCCTGTACAACTCGCCTTCAGCAGAGGATGCACTTCTCAGGTCAGTATCTGCTGAGAGAGTCTTAGACATGTCTTTGTCGCCACCCACCCGAAAACTTCAAGCCAAGTCCTCATGAGAGTGAGCATCTGTAGTGCATCATCAAAGAAAGGACAGTCCCACGGGGGGTTCGCGGCATGATGAGCCGGGATGAGACTGCGGCCCCTGCCCCTTCACGGCCTATCTAAAGATGATGCAGAGAACCTTTGGGCTACGCAAGAGTCATCGAAGCAGCATGTCCCAGTACTGGTTGCACCTTGTTGAGAGACACGACATGCGTGCAAAGGCTCTAGACAAGACGGGAAACGAGGGACGTGTAACACCATGGCTTGTTTGTGTTACACCAACGTCCCCTACCCAGCTGGTTCTTGCGTCAAGAAACCGCGCAGGGTCATGAGGGGGGGAAGCGTTGGTTACAAGCATACAGAAGAACCCATTGCACTGGATGGGGTAGTTCGGCGGAAGTTGGCAACGCTCAAGCCATGTCCCAAGCCAACGTACAATAGAATGCAGCACGTAGACGTTCACCGACCAACAGCTCATGCTCATCTAGATCGTTGACACCTGACGGCTCAACGGGGTTGGAAAGGGTTGACATCGGCGCGTGGGCGGGAGGGAAAAGAGGGTTAGACCTCATAGCGTTGTGTAACAAAGACGCAGATGAGGCTGCTAATAAGGTTGGATTCTGGCAGCCGTTCGTTCGGAGGCTCCGGCGGACGGGAGGGGAGCCGTCCGAGAAGGGCCCGAAAACAGGTAGAAATGAGAAGAATGGAATGAATTATTAATAAGGTTTTGTTAATTACCGTACCGTTTAGTACAGTACTCTTTGACTGCCCCCTTAAAGTTGCGCCAAAGTGAGGAATCAGGGGGTGGATGATCTAGGGCTTGAGATGGTGTGCAGTGGGATCGTCATTGAGGTCTAGTTTAGGGCTGGCATTGCCAGAATGAGAACAGACAGACACTGTGCAATCCTCCTGCATATGTTGTCTTTGACTGGTTCACAAGATACCTTAGGATAAGCAATCTCGTATTGTAGATGTAGGTAGATATGGATATGGATATGATCTCAGGGATGATAGAGATCGGGCGGGGTCCGTGAGGTTAAAACAGTGGAGGACGGAGCTAGCTTAGATAATTTCAAGGATTTCCTGACATGGAAGAGAGCGAGGTTGGCGTTGTTGTCAAACAAAGGCAAACTACGAAATTTCATTACAGTCTTTCTTTTTTATCAATAGAATCAATTTCGGATACGATAGATCTGCAAACTCGCATCTCCTCTCCGTATCGAGACGGGATAGGCTCTGCTAATACAATACGCTAATTCAAAACCCGAGACAATTATTGGCACTTACTTTACCTGCCTCTTGGAGGTTGGAGATGATGAATCTTAGCGCCCTAGGTACAGACTTGTCAAGCGGCAGTTTCCCTAAGCGCGTACGCATTCCCATGCATCCGCACAGTATCTGAGGTATGTATGTATCTCGCCCGGCAGTAGGTCTTGGTTTGCTAGCCTCATGTGCTGTCGATCTGTTTGGTTAGAGGCTAAACCCCTGTCAAGTGCTAAGAGCAAACTGCAGGAGAGCAGAAGGAGATGATCTGGTGATGTCTTATTACTTGAGCAGAGCATATTGGATGACTTTGAGAGCACGGATACTCGGAATGAGCTTCTTTTCTCTTAGCTGTGCCTCAAAGTTGCTGCTATTCACAATGCCCTCCTATGACGATCCAACTAATACGACTTGGGCCGAGAGAGAAACTTGGTGTCTCTCCAGTGCCTCTCCGTGACACCCACCTTTTCAATTGTCTTGCTCTCTCTGCCTCAATCTTGAGTCTCTGATGAACAAGGTGATCGACCAGTTCGGAATACCTGTGTCGGCACTTCTACCCTTTCTCTACTCCTCATAACATTACATATTACTCACTGCTACACTGCACCATCAAGCTTTGCTTATAGTTACAGTTACCAACCTACTAATGCAAAAAAAACCAGCTTCTGGTAATGGCTTAGACCTATCCGGCATCTGGCTCAACACTGTGCCGGTACCTTGCCTGTTTCGGGACGCCATCACCATCACAACCTATCACCGGAAGCAACCCCCACAGAGGAGGTACAGTACCTACCCAGGTATGGAAAGAAAACCACCAGAACCTACAGTACCTACCTAAATATTAGATCCTGGCCTTTCTTTCACCTACCTACTCCACACATCCCATATTCATATCCTATCTTCGCTGTATGTAATTAGCTACATACGGACACAAGCGGTGGGCACGGTGCATATCTTCTTCAGGACTCCGGTGCGCGTGCTTCCCATCCTCGGCCCTTTCTCGTTCCTCGCCATTCGCTTCACAAACTTGGACATTTCTGGCATCACTTTGCTCTTCTTGAACATTCAACTGAACCCCTCTTCTGCCTTGCCTTGCACCTGCAGTAGAACGAAGATCTATCTCTATGAGATAGATAAATGCAGCCAAATCAACAGAGACAACGGGACAAGAAAACACCAGGCCGGCGTATCAGAGACAACAGTCAGACAACACCAACCAGATGCCTTAACAAATGGGCAAGACAAAATACTAAACACCAAACACAGACAGGTTCGTCACTTACAATACCTCCCCTGCCCTTGTTGCATCTACCGCGACCATGTTCCCTGTCGCCGGCCAGACTTCACCAAAGAACCATTCCTCGCTCCGACGGCCCAGTTGAATTGGCAAACCGCCGACTCTCAAGTTACACAAGCAATGTTTCAGTTGCTCCATTACTTGCCTCCAGAAGCTTCCCCATAACTAGGAGAAAAATCCAGGCCCTGGGTTATTGCGTTGTCTTGCTCTGGACTCTTTCGGGTTCTCTCCTACACCCTAGAGCAGAACTACATCACTTCCTCCTCCCTCTTGGCTAGATCCCGTTGTATACACACTCGCGTTTTCTCTAATTTATCCATCTCTCAAGCCATATTCTTGTGATTCCTCCGTCTCGTCTTCCAGTTACCGCCTCTTTCTTGTTCGTTGCCTTCCTTCTGACCTACCTACCTTTGATAGAGTCGAGGCCATCTACAACGGCCATCTATTGTCTGCTCATCCACAGCTTACACACGACTAGCGCGATCCGATAACATGGCTTGAATTGAAATTGAAGCCACCAACTTGACACTCAATCATCGTCATGTGAAGTCGTCAACTACTACATCGAGATTTGCATGGACTGAGAATTATCTGGAAATTGTGCACCTTGACTGCTCATCATGGATCGAGACTCTGGAACATCATCAACTTCTGCTAATCAGAAGGCTCCTGCAACTTCGAACCAGCAAGATGAAGGGAGAGACGATGCGGATCGCAAAAGAAACAACATTCGCAAAAGGACAAAGACGGGATGTCTAAGTGAGTTTCCTGAGCTTTCCATTATAACCGCAGTGAGAGAACAATGATACTAACGCAAGTTCTCATTAAGCTTGCCGCAAGCGTCGAATTAAATGCGATGAAGGAAGGCCGATATGCAACAACTGCATCAAGTCCAAACGGCAATGCGAGGGAAATAATCAGCGAGTTGTCTTCAAGGACCCAATGGGCGCCATACAGGGAGGTCCTTTTGGGCCTACCTACTATGCGGCTGGGTCCTCACATCTTGTTGGTCACTTACAAGCAAAAACTTCATCCCAAGGTCCATTGCCCATTATTGCTCCCAAACCGCCCTCCTTCGGCTATCATGGACACCAACCCACGCCCTACGGACCGTACGTTCACGGACAAGGCACGATGCCCCCGAACCCCTATGATTTCAACACTTCAACAGCTCCTTATCCCTATAACCAACCAAGCGGCATGACACCCCCCGAACCCTCGCCGCCATACAATAAGATGGCACAGGATCCTCGTCAACACTATCCTGGTGCGCCATTCAATGGGCAACATGTCGAACCCTACGCAAGTGGCAGCCAAAGAGACCCCTTGATGCTAAAGAAAGGAACAACGGGGATGAGCGTAGCAGAAGCGGAACTCGCTGTCGACTCTGACGATCTTGACTTGCCCGAGGACGATGCCTCAATGGGTGAATCGGACGATGATGCTCAAGATCCTCGGCAGGTTCTTGGACCTGTCATGAAACAATTCAATGGAACCTGGGACACCAATGGCACTCGAGTCCGGACCTTTTCGACATTTGCTCAAAGCAATATTCTCTCTGACTATACTGCTTCAGCTCGGATAACGGAACTCAAGGACCCTGTTATGTTACAGATCTTTATGCATTTTATCCAGGTCACAGGACCAAGTATGTCGTTATATGAGAGGCACCCTTTTGATCATACTGGCGAGAATTCTTTCGACCCTACCCCGAAAGGGGCCAACAATCTTTGGAGTTGTGAGTCGCATGTCTCCCAAGCAAGTCATGTCTGAGGCTAACTTTCTGCAAGATACTTTCCCTGTCATATCATTGAACCATCCAGCGTTACTTCATTCTATGCTTGCTTTGGGCGCCTTACAAATAGCCAAGTTGCAAAACATACCAGCCACAGCTGCAATGAAACACTATCATCTAGCCATCCGCAGAATAGCTAGAAACGTCAACACGCCCCTCAGGCGAACACAGCCAGCAACAGTTGCCGCAAGTCTCTTGTTATCATACTTTGAAGTTTGGTCGTCGGAACATACAAAATGGTGCAATCATCTGCTTGGGGCTAGGATCTTATTCCGTGAAATACCACTCAGGGAGATGTCACGGAAATTTCTGCCAGTTAAGCGTTTCAAACAGGCGGAAAAGGATACACATAACCAGAATCAGATGGACAGCTTCTTCCCTGGTCTTAGTATACCATCGCAGAGGGAACTTAACGATCTGGACTATGACCTGCTCCACGCGATTTCCGGCCAGAACACCAGAGCAGAGGACTACGGGCTCGGAGAAGGTCAAGCCGTCGACCTGGCGAACAATGTGACGGATAGAGATATTGAGCAATACGAGAACGTGCGAGACTTGTTTTGGTGGTACTGCAAAATGGATGTATACCAAAGCATGCTAGCAGGCACCAGACTATTGTAAGTTCTCATCTCATACTCACCCATCAGAATGGCTAACTGACGGACTCAGCATGGACTACCAGTACTGGTCTCAATGTCCACCACGGGCGCCAATTTCGAAACTAGAAGCTATGTACGTGGGAATCTTGATATCCAGGAGGTTGTCGTTGCTAACTTATAGGTCAAAAGATATGGATCATATGATCATCTTATGCTCCTGCTTGGTCGACTTGCAGACTTTTCTTCCAAGGATGTTTCACGAAAGCGGAAAGCGAGCCAGGCCAAAGGTCCTCCTCCTGGAGCTCCAAACAGTCCACCGCCAATGTTTCCAGGCATTATCCCTACGGATGGAAACTTTGAGGTGCCAAGAGGGTTCACGCCACCCAAGGAATCATCACCGGAGAGTGAATCTACCGAGGACCATGATCATGAAGCGAGCTACCACGCTGCTCTGCAAGAGTGGGAGTCGATCAAGCGGGGATTCGAGGTCTATGAGAGCAGCTTGGGGCCAGAGTTCCAGCCACTAAAGCCTGAATTCTCAGACAAGCGAGACTCGCCATTTGGAATGACGATGCAATACCGGACATTCTCAGTAGCCGGAATATGGATGAATTTTTACATGGGAATGATCAATCTGCTTCGATGCCATCCCTCGATGCCTCCAGCGGCCATGCAGGCAGCTGGGCTATCAGCTCGTCAGACTGGTCCTTACTCGAACAAGCTGGGTCGAATAGCGGCTGGTTTATCGGAAGATGTCTCGCAAGCAACAGAGATCACTACTCTGGTTAGTGCGGCATTCATTGAGAGCTGTTTCTGTCTATTTGTGGCAGCTATTGAGGTACGTTAAAACCGCTAAGAGGCTCAATCCTCCAGCTCATCAGCATCATGCTAACCCTATCTCAGTATCAGGATGAGAAGCAGCGCCATTGGGTCATTCGTCATTTGCGTGACATTACACGATTAACAGGATGGCAATCAGCAGAACGCATTGCCACTGGTTGTGAATCGTCTTGGATGAAGGCCGCGCAGCTAGGCCGCGGTCCTCCTTACAATCGTGCGCCAGAGACGGAACCAGTGCCCGTCGCAAGATGGCAGAATCCGCGTCAGATCGACCGATTCATACATGAAGTCGAAACTGGTGAGGTCCGGCGCATCCGAGTACCCAAAGCAGAGCGAGCTTCGCTTGCGCTGGGTCTTTTGAGTATCGAACGAGATTTTGAGGTCCTCGATCTGAAGGAAGACGGCTGAGAAACACCATGTATGGAAAAGTAGGTGCTCTATATAGTAGAGGGGATTTGGGTTATTTGGATCTCCTACATCATTATAATGCGATACCTTTCCAAGATTCGGATCTTGATATGTGGAACCTGAAAAGGGGGGAAGAGATGGAAAATGGTCATGAGATGCATTCAACATGGAGCAAGCTTAGAAGTTTAGCGGAACCGCATGTGGTGAGTACCCATACATTAATGATACATAATACTGGCCTCTTCCTGTGAGGCTTTAGGCGCCTTTGTCAACAACTCCCTGAATGCATTGTTTGGTGACTTCGCAGCTGTATGACCCTAAGATCGAGTTTCTCTTGTCTATTCGTAATTTCTCTTAATTCATGAACAATCTCCTCAGTTGGCCGGCAGTCGCTCCACGACCGCGGCCATCTCCTCATCTGTGTATATCCTGAAGCCCTTCTCCTTGGTCACGCTAGCCAACTGCACGTTCTTGGCATCCAGCTTCTCTTCCATCACCTGCTTCAATGTCTTGAGAACAAGAGTCTCTGCGTCTGTGAGGGTCAGAGACTATGGCAGTGTTAATATAGGTGCTAAAAAGAGAAAGCGCAACGTCGTCAAACTCACCTTGTGGTATTCATTCTGTAGCTCAGCCTGAGCACCTTCGGAACCAGAGCCAATAGCCTTGGCGTCGTAGCGGTAAAAGGTACCACTGGGCTCGGCGTGGAACAGCTGAGGACCGTCCTCATCAAGGCCGGCAATGAGCAAGGCGACACCAAAGGGACGACTCATAATGGTCTCCTCGCCCTCAGCACCCTCGCCGAAGCGCAGGGCAAGATCGCAGATGGCCTGGGTGCAGCTTTCGACGCGGAGGGGCTCGTTGTAGTTGAAGGCGTGGGACTGGCTCTCGACGCGGGCGTGCTCAACCATGGAGCGGGCGTCGGCCTGGAGGCCTGACATGGCGCAGCCAATGTGGCGGTCGATCTCGACGATCTTCTCGACGGACGAGGTCTCGAGGAGGGTTGAGGTGACGCGCTTCTCGACACCGAGGATGACGCCCTCGGAGGTGGCCACGCCGATGGCCGTGGAGCCGAGCTTGATGGCTTCGAGGGAGTATTCGACCTGGAAGAGACGGCCTTCGGGGGAGAAGGTGTTGATGCCTCGGTCTGGTGGAGAGGTTAGCTGATGTTCGGTGGGTTTAAAGCACAATTATGGGAGGAATCGACAGGGAGAAGGGTAAACGTGCCGTATTCGGATCTTGCCATAAACATCTTGGCGGTTTATGTGTGGTGTTGATAGCTAGGCTAGAGGAGGGCGGAATAGTTCCAGTGGGGGATAGTGAGAGATGAAGCTCGTGAAGAGAAGCGTCGACGTCGATCTAATGTGCTGAGCTCGTGAAGCAGAGATCGAATTCGCCTGACACAAGATCAGGATGGGCGGAAGTGAGAAGGCTGAAGGCGGAAGTCAATGGATGATGGGAATGAGGATGAGTATGCGAGCGAACAAGCTCTGGTGGAGTTGCTCTACAAACAGCCTGAGCCAGGCAAGCACTCCGCCTACGTAGCCGCGCTGCACTAGGAGGCTCTGTTAGTGGGTGGCCAGGGTGAGAGAGGCTGCAATGAGCCACACTTTCACCGCCACATCTTTACCTCAGTGATGAATACCTTCTTATGGTCGATGGATGTAAAGAATGGTCAACAACCTAATTGGGGGATTTGTCCAATTGATAGAGTTCCTACTTGGTATAAGCCTATCTTGGAGTGATATTCTCATAAAACCAGCATACATGGAGCAATGTATAGCTGAATTGGCTTTGTAGTAGCTGGTCAATCAACCAAACAAACCCCACGTCACGTCGTCGCGCGATTGGACACACACACACTTACAGCTCCCCCAAATCAACAACAACCTCTAACTGCATCTACAACTCTCACTCAACCGCAAAACACGATCCTATCCTTCTCTTTGGACAAGACTGGGCTTGGTCGATCAAGGGTCTCCCTTTCAGATGTAGCCCGGTTAAACAATGGCATCCGGCGCACCACGATCGGGCCGAGCAAGCACCAGCGAACACCGCGACGACAGGCCCCGCGTCTCGGCCAACACCAACACCAATAATAACAACAGCAACCCAAAGACTGAGCGCTCCGAGTCTCGCGCTCCCTCCAGCTTCTCGGGTGTTCATAAACGTACTGCGTCAGGGAACCCTAGAGCTTCGAGCCGTCATGATGAGGAGCGTCGATACGAGTCCCGCAGGGTGACGGAGCGCACATTTGAAGCTCACCTTGAGCGCGCAGTCCCGCGAAATACGAGTCCAGATCGAGCACATCGACGAAATACACATTCAGAAAGTAGAAATGCGTCGAAAGCGCCTAGAAATGACATCCCCGAAGCTCGACAATCGAGAGCTGAGACTCCATATGGTGTGTCTCTCCAAATAATCAGCCTCGAGGCTCAATGACTGACTCTGCAAAGCACCATGGAACCCCGAAGTAACTCTCCTCCCACATACGACAGCGCCTCTAGCCTCTCGAATATCTATCCCTCCTCTTGCTTCGACTGTCCCACAAGCTCCTCAACCAACACCATTGAGCGAGCTAAGCCTAGAGCTTCAAGAAGCCGCAATAGTAGAGGACCTCCTGTTTGTCTTCATGGGATATGAAGGACAGTACATCAGATTCGCAAAGGGATACAATCCCAATGAAGAGAGGGACAGATTATCCGGTCCTAGCTTCAGAACATTGCCCGGCCTGGATCCGAGTTTACAGGACCTGACACGGTCAATGCTCAAGATGGCGACCTATTACTCTGCTCTCGAGGCTTTCATCGATGTCCAAAGTCGCGAGGAGTTTGGTGCGGTAAACCATGCCCTTTGCGCGTCAATACGCACGTTTCTACAAGATTACCTAGTCATGGTTGCGCAACTCGAGACACAATTCCTCACCAGCGACACATTTACCGTGCATGTTCTCAATATCCACACCATGTCCACTAGCCAGATGTTGCTGCAGCTTTACTCACTCGCCCACGAACTACTCAAAAAGAATGCGCTGCTCGACGAAGAGACCGATGAATCAGAGGATAGTGCTGATGATTTCGAAAACATCCTGGAGACGCTACGAGATGGAGGCGAGCTGGTACCGGGAAACATGACTGGAAAGAAGATATGTAAAGGTGGCGTGGTTCTTGGACTGATCACGAAACGCTTGGAGTCTTTGTCTGGCGATCCAGCAGCTCGAGCATTATTAACGACCCTACTGCGAGATGCGAGCAAGCCTTATATGGTTATGCTCAACGAATGGCTTCATCATGGTGGTATACATGACCCCCACGCTGAGTTTCTCATCAAAGAGCAAAAGAGCATCCGGCGTGAGAGGCTGGAGCAAGACTATACCGACGAATACTGGGAGAGGAGATACACAATACGAGACCACGATGTTCCCCCACAACTCGAGGGTGTCAAGGACAAGGTCCTGTTAGCTGGCAAGTATCTAAACGTTGTCCGTGAGTGCGGCGGCGTTGATGTCAGCAAAGTTGCAAAAGACGTACCAGCCTCCTTCGACGATAACCGGTTCCTCGAGAACGTCAACAACGCATACGCTCATGCCAACGAATCCCTAATGCAACTACTCCTCACAACCCACGCCCTACCCGCGCGTCTGCGCTCTCTCAAGCACTACTTCTTCCTCGACCCTTCAGACTATTTCTCCTATTTCCTCGAGCTGGGCGCTTCCGAGTTGCGCAAGCCCGTCAAGTCTGTCAACACTGGCAAGCTGCAATCTTTGCTGGACCTTGTCCTGCGTCAGCCTGGAAGCCTTGTCTCCCTTGATCCATTCAAGGAGGATGTCAAGGTCGAAATGAACGAGATCGTTCTCACAAAGGCTCTGCAGCGTGTTGTCAACATCACGGGTATTGAACAGGGCGAGGCCCTACAGCTTCAAGCCAACCAACCTATCGAGAATGACAAGAACGCCATCGGCTTCACATCCCTACAGCTCGATTACTCCGTCCCCTTTCCCGTCTCTCTCGTCATCAGCCGAAAGACAGTCTGGCGTTACCAGGCCCTCTTCCGTTACCTTCTCTCCCTACGCTATCTCGAGTCTCAGCTCTCGACTACCTGGCAAACGCAGACCCGAGGCATCAGCTGGGCACACAAGGGCGCCTTGCGGAAACTCGAGATCTGGAAGCGCCGTGTCTGGACGCTCCGCGCCCGTATGTTGGTCTTTGTCCAGCAGCTACTCTACTTTTGCACGGCTGAAGTCATTGAGCCAAACTGGAACAAGTTTATGTCACGTCTAAAGACAAAGGATGAAACCATGGGCTCAGGCCCAGGTGTATCAACGCGGACTGTCGATGAGCTGATGCAGGACCATGTTGACTTTTTGGATACTTGTCTCAAGGAATGCATGCTGACCAACAGCAAGCTATTGAGAGTAAGTCACTTATTCCTCTTACCAACCCTTTGACTACTTTTACTAACTCGCCATCCGTAGATCCATTCCAAACTCATGCAAACCTGCACAATCTTCGCCGCCTACACAAACTGGCTCACCCGCGAGCTCGAAAAATCAGACCCAGACCTCTCGGGCTCCAACAAGCCCTCCACCATGACAGCAGACCAGTGGAAGCGCTTCCAACTTACAAAGGCGACACAGCGCGGCTCAACGGCAGCTCACGCTGACGCTTCAACCACCTCAGCCGGCACTGGTGACGCCGATGCGCGCATCGACAATCTCTTTGAGATCATCCGCAAGTGGGAGGGTAACTTCAGTAGGCATCTGCAGATCTTGCTTGATGCGCTCAACCACTACGCGGCGACTGAGACGGTTGTGTTACTAAGTCTCTGTGCGCGGTTGAGCACTGCCAACCAGGGAACAGAGTATGCTGGTCTGCGGCAGGAGGAGGAGTCGACATAAACTATAGGAGTAGCTAGGAAACTCGTTAGACAAAAAGGCTGAGTGTAGAGAGGCGTTATAGGGGCTAGTAGATTGGGATCATTGTGAAATAAGATACCACCAAAGCATTCAACCTTCACAATCATCTTGAGAGTCTTTTCAGTGTAAAGTAACTTGCTAAAATCATTGATTTATCTATCGTGAGGTCCCATTACCTCCCCACAGGAAAAGCACAGTCCCCAGATACGCCGTATAGCAATCCCAGGGTTGTATTTTGTAGTATCGCATGCCGCTCCACGCTCATGCCATCCCAGTTCATAATCCCATAATGCAAAGAAAAAGAATTTCATCTCGTGAGAGCCAGGTATAGCCTTGCCCCAGAACGTAAAGTAACCCATGATGCCTGCGCGCTCACGCTCCAGATGATGCTTCTCGAGCCCGAGCCGGCTCGCTTAGAGTGAGCTGAGAGTAATCAGTAAGGAAAACAAAGGAAAAACACATCAAAAAAACGCCTGCTCCATGCGGTCGTTATCGCTCCAGACCCACTGGTGGACTGGATGGATATTTTCATCACTCATTTGAAAAGACTTCGCAAATCCATCAACTTTTGCCGGGCTGCTTCTGCCTTGTCCAGCCTCCTATTCTGCCCGTCCATGCTGAGGGTGGCAAGCTTCATCTTCTTGTCCTGAAGCTCGAGCATTTTCTCCTCGAAACTGTCTCGCATGATGTAACGAACAGTGCGAACAGGTCGCTTCTGTCCCAGGCGATGGACACGGTCAATAGCCTGAGCCTCAGCCGCCGGGTTGTACTGCGGTTCCATCACATATACGCTGTTTCCAGCGGTCAGGTTCAGACCCAGACCACCAGCCATGATCGAAACCAGGATCACATGGACACTATTGTCCTCGCGGAACCTGTCCATGGCCGTAGTTCGGTGGGTACGGCTCATACTGCCGTCGAGCCTTGTGAATTTGATGTCATTGGCATTGAGGGCAAGCTCAATGAGATCAAGGTGCGAAGTCCAGCCCGAGAAGACGACCGACTTAAATGGAGGCTCAAACGGATTCGCCTCGCTAGCTGCTTTCGCTTTCAAAAGATCCTCGATCAAAGCACGAGTCTTTGTATGCGGTCCTTCATACTTATCAAAATTCTTGACAGCACTGCGCGACTTGGGCTTGGCTGGACCATCATGCTCCGCGTCCACCTCCCTTCGGTGGAGTTGCACGAACGCATGCTTCACATAGGTATTGCAAATTGGACAGCTTCCACTCGTTCCGCCCGGTGCCATTAGAGACCTGGCCCGTTCCTTAAACATTCTGATACAATTTCGGCAGATGACATGGAAACAAGGCGTCATGTAACCCAGAATATCATCCTGGCCTTCGTTTTCAATGTTGGAGCTCTCATTCGAGCCAAGCCTTCTGCTGCATTCAATGCAGGCATCGTTGTTGGTCTCTTGCATCAAGGTGAACATCTCGTGTGCTTTCTGGTCAGAAAGTGACGGCTTGCCATCATCGTCATCGTCATCATCAATGTCGATTGCCGTCTCTGCCGACATTCCTTGCAATGCATCCAGGTCGGCATCATTAAGCAAATCTTTGCCATGGGCACAAAGCAGCCGAAGACGCAGAATTGCCTTGAGAATGTGAATATAAGAATTGCCGCCAAGCGCTTGACTATTGTTATTTCCAGCGAGTATCTTGACTCGATCCTGCGCATTTTTGGCGAATAGTTCGTAAATGCTGCGCTCCTCCGGGCTGAAGTCGAGTCTGATTACAAGATCCTCTCGGGGAGGCAAATCGATCTTGTCCTTCAGTCGACGGAGTGTGATTGTGTCCACGAGGATTCGTAACTTGGGCACGATCTCAGGATCACACGCCTTGAAAGGCTCCACGATGTACCGAAGGAACTTGGTTCGATCGTGAAAAGGATGAAGTCGAAGGAAGGCCAGCAGGGCTGCAAGGTCATCTAGTCGATTCTGAACAGGCGTGCCGGTAACAGCCCAGCGTCTGTCTGCTTGCAATCGACAGATGGCTTTG
Source organism: Fusarium buharicum (assembly GCA_014822075.1). Classification (NCBI taxonomy): domain Eukaryota; kingdom Fungi; phylum Ascomycota; class Sordariomycetes; order Hypocreales; family Nectriaceae; genus Fusarium; species Fusarium buharicum. The sequence goes on from JAATHB010000125.1 coordinate 23,122, forward strand.
AACTGAAGAGTGCTGTGTTCACGGATCATATGGGCTTCATCCAGCACAATCCTGAACCAACCAAGCTGTTCCAGGGGATACTGGCCTTCCTTCTTCTTCCGACGAGAGCTGAGCTCGTTCGATACAGAACCATACGTGGTGATGACAAGATCGTAGGTGGCAAGTCTTTCGGGGTCCTTGATCCTGTTCGGGCCATGGTATATGTGATAGTTGAGAGCACCAGGCCGGATGTGTTGCTTGATTTGTTCCTCCCAGTTTGTCACCGTGCTGAGAGGGCAGACAAGCAAGGTAGTCTTTGCATTTCTCATCAATGGTGTCAAAGCAAGGGTTGGCTGCTGGGAAAGAACTTCATGCTTGGTCGGTTTCTGTTCTGGTGCTTCTGGTTGGACAGGGAGTTGCGTCGCCCACTCGTACGCTGCGTTGGTGGATGTTGTAATCAGAGACAGAATGCTCAATGTTTTACCAAGGCCCATCATGTCAGCCAAAATCCCCCCTCGAGTCTCCGCTGGAGGCGTGGCTTGCTTCTCCCCAGTAATGACATTGAAATATAGCTTTTGTCCAGCTGGTCCCCATTTGTTTTGCCAGAAGGAAACCATGGTCTTTTCCTGAACGTGTGCCTCTCGTGGCTTTTCCCTAGTCATCATAAAGAACAGACCCTGCTTCTGATGCTTAAGCAGAGGCGTCAGGATGTCTGGATGAGGCTCCATTTCGAGCAAGTCCTCGCTTCGCTTGAGGGAATCGAACACGCCCATAACTTCTGAACGAATTTCCTCAACGGTCCGGTTGGAAATGGCACTGGTGTAAGAGGCCGTTTGGCCATCGGTAGAATGATTAGAAGGATAAGACCTCGGGGGCGGGGGGCGGTACTCGAGAACGTGCGGGTTTTGGACGCGAATGCCCTTTTGGACGAGGTAGGGGGGCAACAGCTTCTGGTCAAATTTGCTCAGGTGTGCACCTACATTCCTCGCATACTTGATCGGTCCGTACATGACGATGTCCAGCACATAGCTTCTAGAGGTCGGTTGCCCAGGCTCCTCGCCAGACTTCTTTAGCTGGGGCGGTATCCGGCTATCTGTTCTCAGGTGGATGTTCGAGTCGAGGAGGGGAGCAATAGCACGAGCGCCTGAAGCCTCCACCAAACCAATGATCTGCCGCGTGTGGTCATATGCTTGTATCTTGAACGTCGCATCATCTACCTGCCGCTTGAGCACAACTTTGATTGCGGGTTGGAACTTTGGGCCATAGACACTTTGAGTGCCCGGCTTTGGCGAGGGGACTCGGCTACAACTCAAAGAAGCCTTGATCATTCCATAGCAGACCTCCTCCTCGCGAGGATCTTGGACGACTACGTCGTCATCGTCGTTTCCTGGTCGAGTTAGCAAACGGCAGGTGGGTAGCGTAAGACCGACACGTACCACTAGTGAGATCAACTGTCATGGATGGCGATGCAGTTGCGCTGTTGGCTTCTTTGCGCTTTTCCGTGACGTATTGTCCTAGCATTCCACTCGACCCATGAACTGGAGGGGTCATGATATTGTGAAATCCATCGCTGTCTTCGGTCCTACGTCGCTTAGGTTGAGGAACAACAGAGCGGTGCTGAACGTTATTCATACGCTCGATAAAGTTACCCGCACCGTTGAACCCATTTGCATAACTGCTGCCAGGAGTGGACGATCGGCTAGAAGGGCCAGCAGATGGTGTATCATTGGGACTCGAGAACTGAAAGACCATGGAATTGTTCATGTTCATGTTCATGTTCATTTGGGGTCTCTGTTGAAACATCTGAGTATGCTGTGAAGGCGAGAAATGTCCCTGATTGGGGTTTGCGAGATTTGGACTGGAAGCTGCTCTTTGATTTGGCTGCAGCAGAGCAGCTGGATTCCATGACGGAACACCGCTTGCGGAGCGAGATGGCTGGTCTTGGTGGAGTTAGATATAGGGTATCATAAGAATAAGATATGGAGATGGGTAAAAGAAGCAAAGGTGTTGTTGATTGGACGAAAATGGCATGACATACCATTTGTAGCCATCTCTTTATGAAGGCCGCGGGAGGCAGACGGCTACGTGCAGGATGTAGTTGGAGAGAAGCTTTGGACAAGTCAAATTCATGAGAAGAAGTTCCGCTCTCATGACAAGATTCCTCCGTCAGTAGACTAGGTATTTGATATCTTTTTAGATATCAAAGACGAGAAGCAGTAGAGCAACGAGCGAAATGGAGAACGCTCAAGTGCGTACCCAGTAGATGGATTGTTGGTGTTTTGATGTTGAAGGTGGAAAAGAGGCGATGATAAGCTCACTCGGTTGTAGTGTGGTGGTGGTGGTTATCAATGGCGAGCGAGAGGCGAATAAAGGAATAAGAAACCCCCTGCTCGCACGAGATGAACAATAAAAAATTGGAGGAAGCAAAAGGTCTAACAAAACCTCTATCGCAACCGAGTCGAGGCTAGTTTTGAGCCCTTTTTATTCCTCTTATAGAAGAAGAGTGAGAGGGAAGAGTTGAGGTTCAAGAGGTTGTACTCTACGATTCGGAGAAGCACGTCCCTGGCGCGTGACAAAGCGTGACTTTCACTCTCAGCATCGAAGTGCAGTGGTCACGCAACCAGAAGTTCGCAAAAAAGGTGGGCACCTTCTGCCTATCGCGGTATAGTTTCAGGCGCCCAGCGCGGGCTCTGCAGGCACATGATCAAAGACGGGAACCATTTCGAGGCTTTTTTTTTTCTCTCTCTTGAAAATATGACTACATAATATCAAGGAAGACTAAAGGAGGAGCTTTTGCTCTAGCCAGTAATAAGAGCTTGTTTCTATAACTTGTTGATAATGAAAATGTCATAGCAATACCAAGTAATCCTGGCATACGCAAGCAATACATACGTAGGTATATACCCAGGTACTATCAATACATGACACAACTCAATGAATCGCTCCTTGGTCTGAACCTTATCTCAATTTAGTTCTTCAAATGGCTGTTTCCACGTTTAGACTTGAAGAAGACCCTGAATTCGTATACATGATCATGTGAAAGAGTAAACAAGGCATATACCGCGTCTGGAAATCAAGATGTATCCCCGCCATCATTTCATCATGAACCGATGACTTATGATGCTGATGCTGTTATGTAAGTGAATTCTTTGTTAAATTCCGTGTAATCTGGGTAGGTACCTGTTATCAAGATGAAATTGGATATCAACCGATAGTAATTTGTTATACAATTCTCACCTAAAGAGATATCTCTACAAATCTATCACCATGACAATTTATATAATAGGATTGTTCTGGCCGCGTGTCAGATGCTGCGCCGCCACTAACAATTTACAAGGCAATTACAGTAATCGAATTTTTGTGGATGAGGAAACTGCCCCGCCATTGGATTCCGCCCACCTTCGCAATGTCGTCGCTGGATTGGACCCCCCGCTAAACCTCCACGTCAAGCCTCATCCAACATTTATCGACCTCAACTGTTCAACCGTTGCACCAGCTCGACAGGGAGCTTCAAAGCCCCTTTTCAGTATCAGTAGCTTAATCTACTCATCTCTTAATCGGGTCGCACAATCATTCCTATCGCTATCGTAGCCATGGACATTACCAAGTTCGTTGTCCAAGGCCGCGACCAGGCTCTTCTCTACGGCGATTATTCGACCTACCACAGAAGCCTGAGCAAACGATTGCTGAGCTGCCGCAAGAAGCTGGGTATTGCGACCAAGAATCGCGGCAAGTTTCGCGAGCATGACAAAGTTACCGCAGAGAAAATCGCACAGAACCATGAGTAGGCATTATCTGACTTTGGTTTCCACGCTGGCCTGACACTGGTTTACAGATATGTCAATTTACTACTTCTTACAAGCGAACGGGCTTGGGCTCAAACAATGAGCTTCAAGTCTGGCCACACGAGCGACACAAAGGGTATTACAGGCCGAACCCGATCACACATCGCCTCTCGTCTTGTCAAGGCCACCCGCGCTGCTAATGAGCTGGTCGAAGCTCTATCTCAAACCGATGTATCTGGCGCTACTCGAACCGATGTCCTCGAGGCAACCGCATACGCTTCCCTTATCAGCGGCTCCGCTGCTTTCGAGAAGCAAAGCTGGGAGTCAAGCTTGCGAAACTACGCTACGGCACGTGTCATCTACAGCGCGCTGGCAACCGCCACCAAGGGGGATCTCTACAAGGATCTGCTCTCTGAAACAATTGATCCTTCGATTCGATATGCTGCCTATCAACTCCAGACGCCTCGAACGATTCCGATCCCTATCATTGCTCGAAAAGCGTTCCCTCAATCTGACCCCGACCTGGTCCAGCAAATCAACGACATCGACCCCACCATTCTCAAATCAGACGAAGCAAAGGCTAAGGATGGCATTGCTAGTGCTGAAGGCGCGCCCAAGACTCTGACCTGGCGTTCTCGGGAGGTTAACATCGAAGATGCGCAAATCGCAATGGCATGGGGCGCCATGCTCGTTGCCAAGGATCAGTTGGCCACCGATCTTGCTGAGCCCAAAGGACGAGGACCCTATGAGCTGGCCGGTGCATACGACAAGATCCTTGAGCTCAGTCAAGATGCCGTTGATGCTACGAAGCAGGCAATCGACGAGATGAGGGCCGAGGGTGTGGAGCAAGGCGATCCCCGAATGCAGAGTCTCCAGATCACACGTACCGCAGTCAACTTCGAGACCATCAGCTGGAGAATTGGCCGCAACCGAGTTCTTACAGGGGAGCATGATGGCGCATCTGGGGAGGATGGCCTGTCAAGGAGACGGAAGGGCAAGGCAGCCCAAGAAGCAGTCAAGCATGAGGAGGTTCCCACGGGGAAGAAGCTGGCTAAGCTCAAGGAAAAGGTCGCTCTCTACGATGGGACACTGCAGAACATCAAATCCATCGTGGAACTGCCCGGCGTTGCCAATGACCAAGAACTGGCCGAACAGATTGCGGCCTACGTGAAATATTTCGAAGCCCTCAAGTAAGTTCTTGAATACCTATAGCTCTGCCCTTTTGACAATCAGCTAACATTGCCCAGGGCGCTGGCAATTGCTCGCTCTCATGCCATCTCTAACAACGCAGCTGGTGCTCTCGCTCTTATTAACCATGCCGACGGCCTTGTTGAAGAATCTCTGTCCAAAGTACCAGCGTCTGATGGATCATCAAGCCAGACTCCTCTGAGCCTAACTGTATCCGCCGAGGCTGTTCAGTATCTGCAGACTCTCATCAATGGCGAGCTTCAGCGTCACCGTGCCATTGTGCATGCTGACAGCCTTCGTAAGAACCATGAGCTCAGCGTATCAGACGCCGTTAAGCGACCTCTTATCGAAACCCAACGGGAATACCCCGCTGGTGGCGTCAACCTGTCGCACATTGTCGAATTCCCTCCCAAGCTGGCCGTCATCCCTGTGAAGCCTATCTTCCTCGACGTTGCATGGAACTACATCGATTATCCCAACAGTGCCCCTCGTCAAAAAGAAGCACCTGCAGCAGCACCTGCCAAGGGAAACAAGCCCGACACGGCCGCATCGTCAGCTCCCCAGCAACCCAAGAGAGGATGGTTTGGTTTCGGGAGATCATAGTCAAATAGACTCGGCAAAGCGATCCGTTGAGGTCGCGGCTTTAAAGCTTTTTAAACAAAAGTTCCCATTCACCAATGACAAACATTTCTTGTTGAACAATGTCTTACCTTAGCCCGTGACCGTTGCTAGTCACCCAGTTGTCTAGGCTTGTTTCATTCCCGTAAAAGATATGGCCTCGACCCTCCCATATTTCGATTCGTGCCTAACGATGCCGCTTATTTACGTTTTACTGTCTGATACTCCATGCTGTGACATATTCATCGTGATCCTTGCCTTTTTTGCAGGCAAGATGCCTGCCATTCTTCATCAACAAGCGGTCAAAGCTCTTTAGACTCTCTTAGCCTCACTTCACAATTGTTTTTCTCTTGACCTCATCTTCATCTCATCTCATCTTGTTTTGTTTTGTCTTGTTGCTTTCGTGTTTACTCTTTATACATAATGGACCATGATCCGGCATCAATTGAGACGCCGCAAACCTGGAAACATCAACACTCACGCTCATTATTCCCCAACCCAGCAACAATCATCGCCATTGGTATTGTCCTTGTCGTCGTCTCTCTCTTCATCTCAGTCCTCCGTCAAATCCTTGAACGCCGTCTCGCCGAGCGACGCGGTTGGTTCCTCACTACAACAAATCCACCTCCCTCACCATCTCCATCCGACAGCCACCAGAAAAAGACCGACGATCGACCCGTATCTGAGCGCGAAATCGAAGCTCGACAGTTTCTATTCGGAGAAGCTGCTCTTCGCGGTGAACAAACACCGCTTCGGAATCCAAACGAGCGTGGTTCTCTGTACAATACTTTTCAGCAGCCTGCACCGCACGCATTGAAACTGAAGCATACGCGGTCGATGATGGAATTAAACGGAGGACATCCGCTTGAGGGTGCAGACGAGAAGGGACTGAAAAAGGCAAAGACAATTCATTGGCATGGTGTCAACAGACTTAATACTGCATGGGGATGGATGTCATGACGCGGGACTCAATTTCTTATAATAATCTGGGGCGACCAACATGTACCAACTACACCAACAACAGGGTATATCATCCAAACGATACTCAGGCAGCTTCTCCTGTCTCTTTACGGCGCATTACGGAAGGAAAAATTGAGATATTTCAACAACAGATAATGAATTGAGAACTCTGGCGATCGATTGATTTTAATACTTTATTTTGCTCAGGTTGCAGTGCCTCGATAGTTTAATAGACGATGGAATCAGAATGATCTAAAAGGTGTCACATAAATGTCAAGAAAAGCACCAAATTAATGAACAGCATCAACTGAGGGGGGATGTGTTATTAGTCTACCTATGAAAGGCTTTCATGTCATGATACAGATATTCAAACACTGGGCCCCCTTTCCATGCCATCATCTCATCTCATAAAACAACCCAAAATTTCTCTCAACAGAGAGTTTTAAAGCTCCAACGCCTGGTCCGCCAACCCTGAAACAAAGACATGGGTAAAAAGTGTGAAAGCGGCTAGGCGGAATATGAATACAGTGGAATACATGGGGAAGATTGAAGATCTAAGCCGCTCAGATCCTCGCGCCTCGGATATTGTGACAGATTTTATCAAGCAAAATCAAACCCTTTAAGGTTTGTTCTCATCCTTCTTCTCACCCTCCTGAGACTGCTGCTCGGAAGAGGACTGCTCGCCGCTCTCGCTGCGGGCCTTGTGCATCTTGTCAAAGAGGTTCAAGCTGGCAACCTGGAGGTCGTCGGTCTTCTCCTTGATCTCAGCAGCGGTGGCAGTGCCCTCGCCAGAGAGGTTCTTGGCGACAAACTCGCGGAGAGTGGTGATCTTCTCCTTGATGGAGTCGGCCTCAGTCTTGTCGAGCTTGTCAGCATACTCGTTAAGAGCACGCTCGGTGTCGTTCAGGACGCTGTCAGCACGGTTGGCGGCCTCAATGGCACCCTTGCGCTCCTTGTCAGCCTCGGCGTACTTCTCGGAGTCCTCAACCATCTGCTCAATCTCGCTCTCAGAGAGACCAGAGCCGGAAGCAATGGTGATGGACTGGTCCTTGTTGGTGGACTTGTCCTTGGCGTGAACGTGGACGATAGAGTCGGCATCAATGTCGAAGGTAACCTCGACCTGAGGGACACCACGGTGAGCAGGGGGGATACCAACAAGCTGGAAGTTTCCGAGAAGCTTGTTGTCCTTGACGAGCTCACGCTCACCCTGGTAGACCTTGATCTCGACAGCGGTCTGGAAGTCAGCTGCAGTGGAGAAGACCTGGGACTTCTTGGTAGGGATAGTGGTGTTACGGTTGATCAGACGGGTGAAGACACCGCCAAGGGTCTCAATACCAAGGGAGAGAGGGGTGACGTCAAGAAGCAAAAGGTCCTTGACCTCACCAGAGAGAACAGCACCCTGGATAGCGGCACCAATGGCGACAGCCTCATCGGGGTTGACCGACTTGGCAGGGTCACGGCCGAAGATGCTCTTGACGGACTCAGCAACCTTGGGCATACGGGTCATACCGCCGACGAGAATAACCTCCTGGATCTCCTTAGCGGAGAGGCCAGCATCCTTGAGAGCCTTGCGGACGGGCTCGATGGTGCGGCCGATAAGGGGGTCAACCATCTTCTCAAGCTGAGCTCGGCTGAGCTTCATGTTGATGTGCTTAGGGCCAGAGGAGTCGGCAGTGATGAAGGGAAGGTTGATGTCGGTGGAGAGAGAAGAGGAAAGCTCAATCTTGGCCTTCTCGGCGGCCTCACGGATACGCTGGATAGCCATGCGGTCACCGGACAGGTCAATGCCAGAGGTCTTCTTGAAGTCCTGGACGAGGTGGCGGACGAGGTGGATATCGAAATCCTCACCACCAAGGTGGGTGTCACCGTTGGTAGACTTGACCTCGAAAACACCGTTCTGGATCTCAAGGATGGAGATATCGAAGGTACCACCACCAAGATCGTAAACAGCGACAACGCGGTCAGCCTCCTTCTCAAGACCATAAGCAAGGGCGGCGGCAGTAGGCTCGTTGACGACACGGAGAACGTTAAGACCGGCAATCTGACCGGCGTCCTTGGTGCTCTGTCGCTGAGAGTCGTTGAAGTAGGCGGGGACGGTGACAACAGCGTTCTTGATGGGCTTGGAGAGGTAGGCCTCGGCGGTCTCCTTCATCTTGTTCAAGACGAAACCACCAATCTGAGAGGGAGAGTAGTTTTGGCCACGAGCAGCGACCCAGGCGTCGCCGTTGGTGTGCTGAACAATCTTGTAGGGAACCTCCTTGATATCGCGCTGAACCTCAGCATCCTTGAACTTTCGTCCTATTAATCGCTTGGTAGCGAAGAGGGTGTTCTCTGGGTTAACGACGGCCTGACGCTTGGCAGCGACACCGACAAGTCGCTCGCCATCCTCAGCGAAGGCGACGACTGAGGGAGTGGTTCGGGCACCTATTGAATTCATGGTTAGAAATGGTTTGGTATACGAATTGATGCGCAAAACTCACCTTCCGAGTTCTCAATGATGCGAGGGACCTTGCCCTCCATGATAGCAACAGCAGAGTTGGTGGTGCCGAGATCGATACCGATCACGGAACCCTGGACCTTGCCCTCAGACTCAGTAGACTCATAACGAGCGAACTTGGCGGCGAGAGGAGATCGGGTGAAGGCAGCCGAGCGAGCGGCAATGGGGGATGCTCGAGGAAGCTGATCGCTTGGTCAGTACATGACGAAACGAAACGATTGAGATTTGGTGGGGAAGACTTACAGCTCTCGACAAACGCGAAGCCAACATCTTGATTATGGTATATGGGGTATAGAATACAGGAAAAGAAAAAGGATGAAGGCGCGGGTCGGAGAGTTATATGGTTGGAGGAGGTATTTTACAACAAGGATGAATGGAGATGGAGGTTGAGATGGGAGGAACGAATTTTTTCGACTTGAGAAAAGCTCTTTCCCCCGGTCAGTCATAGAAGCCGAAGGAAAGAGGCAAGCACCGTGGGTCTCCACTACCGGCTAGGTTCGGACCATGGTTATTCCCTTCAAAGACCCACCTAGAATCTACCTGAAGAATCACCGAGTCGACCTAGATTCCGGAGTGTCTTCCGATGGCGATGGCTTTTCTAGAACGAATATATGAGGCTAGATTGCACTTACGACATCAAATTTTCCTGCGTTGATGCCTTGAAGTAGTCAACAATATTTCGCTCGTCACATTGAAACTGCCAGTCCATGATCCGGACATGTACTTGAACGCCCGAACCTGCGGGGCCAATTGGAGAAGACCCAGAAGTGCTTTCTCTCATGGACCCTCTTCCCCGGGAAGATGGCTGAAAAGCTGCGCCGCACGTGAGTTGACCATGGCAAATGGTGGGAAGCTTCGGTGTGTCCCGGACAAGTCCCGGCTTTAATTCTAACCAAGTATGTGAGAGAAGACTTGACCCTGAGAAATATATAGCTAAAGCTTTATGTTACCTGCCTGGCTGTTTATGACGTGGGCACAGAGGGAAGTCATCAACTCTTCAGTGTATTAGATACAACTTGTGCTGCAAGCTGTGCAGGGCCCTTTCTACCTATCTTGCATCACTCCGAGAATAGGTACCTACCTATGCTTCAGCGTTCCTCCGGAGCATCAATGCCATGAAGTGAGGTCCCCTATCAAAATACATGAATACCATCCTGTATCTGATTTATAGCTTTCGGGTGCGTTTGGATTGAAAGACACAATATTATAAAGACATGTGCTAGGCAAGGTATCACCAAGCTTTGATCCAGAACAAACACAGATTTGCCCCTTGGTACCTACCTAACTAGGATAGACTAAACTACCTATGCAAAAACCACAACGTGTTCCTTATTATCTGATGAAATGATAATCTAAAGCTTGCAGCTAAGTACTTACCTACCTTACCTAGATTTATTTCCACGAGATACGATTACCTGATATGTGCTTAGACAGGCACAGTGCTAGCTACCTTAGCGGAAATACCTAAGCGACGGGAGCTACTTACCTAGCTAGGTACATATGCTGAGCTTCATTCGGCCCTGAATTTATCCCGACGACCCTCACTCAAACCAGACGTCATTCGCACCTGCTACATAACCCACCCTGAGCAATCGCCTGACTCGCCGCCGACGACATTTCTTCATCTGTTACGCTTCAACAACCAGTGTCTTATCCCGAACGTATTCGAATAATCAGTAATTATCGACAATCAGCAATTTGCTTCTCGCAGAGCCTCGTTGCCAACGGGCCGCCCACAGTATACCTGCATATCTCCGCTGGTGAACTCGAAAGCTCGACATCATTGTATATCCAACTCAGACGTTTCGACACTCAATCATCGAATAGTCGACCGCTCCCGACTTGTCGCTCCCTTTGAGGAGCGACGTGGATCAAGATGGCGGTAGACGAGGGCGAGTATGTTTCCCACCTTACCTCAGGCGAACCCTGAGCTTATCAATCATGGCTCCATCCATCGCATCACCACTAATATAGGCCAGAATCTACCCAACCGAGGCCCTCGTTTCGAAGCAGTCTAGAAAACACTATCGTATTCCCGTGCGCTCGCAGTACGTAATCATACAATACAATTTCCCCTTACATCGTCATGCTCATGATATCCACAGACACTGGCAACTACGGTCGCTTGTTAGCGCCGAGAAGCAGAATATTGTCTATTTTCCGGGAGGAAACGGAAGCAATCATGTCCAACGCCTAAATACATTGACCCGCGAATGCGAAACTATTAAGCTCCTGACTTTTGCGCCCCGATGTCTCGTCGCCGAGAAAGGATGGTTGTGCTGCGGGAGTGAAAGTGGCGATTTCGTGGCGATGCGACTCGACGATGGAAACGATGATAGCCATGGGTCCCCTTCGGAGCTTGATCCAGATACCCGACTCAGTCTTGGGCTGGATTCAACCCCCGAAGATTCCATATTTTCCCTCCTATCACGCGCCAGGCGGTCCAACAAGCGCTTGATAGCGAAAAGCATGAAGCTGGCCAAAGACCGGGTCAACTGTATCACACTCTGGTTTCCCCCAACAACGTTACCAGCGCATGATAAAGCGTATACGGAGCCGGTGGCGGTACTGGCTAACAACGACCGGACTGTGACGCTAGTCAGCCTACGTGATTTTGATCAGAAAGAAAAGACCGAGCCGCTGGATGTCATCACCTATCCTGACTTCGTAAATCGAGCCCTCATATCTCCAGATGGGCGGCTTTTAATCGCTATCCTTGATGACCCCTATCTATACATACACGAACGTGTGAAAAAGGTTGCAGAATCGCCATTGGCCAGGTCAAACGAACCTGCAGCATATCAATGGGAACAGACGCAGAGAATACTACTCAAGAGTCAAAGAAAGGACGATAGAACAGACAGTCGAGGAAGCTTTGCTGCCTGCTTCTCTGACTCTGGAGCATTCCTCGCTATCGGTACCCAACACGGAACTATCTCGATATTCAACGCCGCGCTCCTTTCAGATCCTGACGCCGACCCTCTCATCACCACCTTTCAGTCTTCACGCCCGAACAGTGGCCCTGGTGCAATTCGAGACATGGCGTTCTGCCCAGGGCCATATGGTATGCTTGCTTGGACTGAGGATAGGGGTCACGTCGGCCTCGCCGATATGAGGAGTAATTTTGTCATTCGTCAGATTGTCAATATTGAAGAGCCGGTGTTTGAGCACATCAACATTCTCGATCGAAACACTATTGACCCGCGGCTTTTGGAAGGTCGCCGTGATCGAAGAGAGAACACCCTAGGATCAGGCAATGGCGAGACCTCTCGACGCCGAGGAGACGCTCTTGACACTCTTAATACTCCTCTGACTGCTAACGAGACGCTGGTGCTCGAAGCAATGCAGCTCGGTCGACGTAGTCGCGAGAGAGCAGCTCAAAGAGCGGCAGCAGCAGAAGATAGGCCACCAGGCGGATCGACCAACTTCTGGGCTGCTAGGTCAGCTCGCCGAACCCTTGTCAATGAGGATACTGGGCGGTCAGATGAGCGAAGAAGCAGTAGTATTGGCCGTGCCATGGGAGATTTGCTAGGGAGCAACTATCGTGTTGGGGATCGACTTCGCGGGACCCGACCGATTCCCCGCGAGGCTTCTGATACCCAAGAAAGCGGGAGAAGGCAAGATCAACGCTGGATGGACAGTCTTGGTGAAACTGTGGCGATGCTTAGAGAACAACGCCAGAGACAGGACTCATCCTATCTTACCGTCCTCGAGATTCTCCAGGCAAGGGAGAGAGAAAACGATCGCGATCCAGACGACACCTCGATCATAGTGCCACTTGTCAACCAGGTTGTGAACAGATGGGAGGACGATCATGGCGTCTTTGAGGTGCCGCCTTCGCCAGACAACACAGCTGGACTGGCTTGGAGCGAAGATGGTCGTGTTCTGTAAGTACCTGTCCTTGGAACTTTGTCTATGCTTTCCTAACGTTTGACAGCTTCGTGGGTGCACAGAATGGCATATACGAGCTCCACGTCGATGTACAAAGCAGGAAGTTTTGTCCAAGTATTTCGATGAGGTGAAGAGAAGAAAACAGGAGTGACTTTGGATTCTTTTGCTGGCGCTGGAGGCTTTTCTCACAGTCTTGTGGAGATGTTATCGTGTTTCGTTATCAAAAGTAATGACCAATAACGGCGGTTACTTGTTTGCATGCGTGGGCAGGATACCTCGAGTACTTTCGTACTTGATTATAGTGGCGTTTTCGATGCTTAACTCAGTCAACTACCCTTCGCTACCTGCTTGTCTGTAGTTGACTGGTATTCTAAATAACTTTTTGAACAGCGATTAACAGGGAAAACACGCAATGATGCTTGTGCTTATGCTTTACTTTACTACGTTGATTGTGTTGAACGGTACAGTAGTTCTTGAACCCTTTCGGCGATAGCCAATGAGCTTGTTAATCCGGGACTCTCAATACCCAGGAGATTTACCCATCCTTCATATCCCTCCTCCTTTCTAATGATAAAGTCTTGAAACCCCTTGCCCTTGAGAACGGCGTCTTGACCAACCAGCTTGGGCCGAATACCGGCGTAGTCTGGTACCAGGGCTGTAGTATCAATGTCCGGCAGATATCGTTGAATCTCACCAATAGCCTGAGGAAGCCGTTCGGCGTTGACAGCCAGATTATTAGGGTCTTCGATCCACTCAACATCAGGACCAAAGCGCAAACGACCCGCGAGGTCAAGCGTCAGATGTGTTCCTAAGCCTGCGATGCCGGGCTCGGGAACGGGATAGATGAGGCGCGAGATCTTAGGCTGCGAGGCAGAGTACGAGAAGTAGTTCCCCTTTGCATAGTACAACTCCCGGCGCTGGTCAGGCGGGACGATCATGTTGTGAATGACGGCCGCACCAAGACCCGCGGCGTTGACGAGCGTTTCGGCCGTGATACTCGACGTGTCACCGGTAGTGGCATCCTTGACTTCGAGCTGCCATCCCTCACTACCGGGTCTAGAGCCGAGAGGATTGATGGCCACGACGGGTGAGTTGAGCGCCGCAACACCACCAGCGTCTTCAAAGAGGCCCTGGAGACACAGCATCAGCCCGTGCGAGTCGACGATGCCCGTCGTCGAACTCTCAAGAGCGCACGCCGCCCGGACGCCTTCACCGTCCCGCTTGACCTCTTCACCGCTCACCCACCGCGTCGGGACGCCGAGTTCGTTCTCACACAGGGCATGAAGTTTCTCGAGAGTCTCGCGCTGAGTATCATTCTGGGCGACGATCCATTTGCCCGTGCGGCGGTGTCCAATGTCGTGCTTCTCGCAAAGCTCATAGAGCAGATTCTTGCCACGAATGCAAAGCTTTGTCTTCAAGCTCGAAGGCCCATAATATATTCCTGCATGGATAACCTCGCTGTTGCGCGAACTTGTCTCTGTGCCTATAGCGCCGTGACGCTCGATGAGCACGGTCGAGGCATCATCTCGCTGCGCAAGCTGTCGGGCTATGGCAAGCCCGACGACACCGCCGCCAATGACCTGCTACAGGGTTAAAATCTCGTTGATTTGGAATTATGTCGTGGCAAATGTGAATGGAGTTTGTCCTCCGCTGGATATATCTCGTGATCCGGTTTGCGGGATGAATCGGGAAGTGAAGCTCCGGCGCCGGACTACACATGATACAAGAACTTATGATGAGGCGACAATTGACTTACGGCATGGGTGAAATCGGCTTTGGCAGCTGATGTTGAACTGAAGCTGTGCTTCTGAATGTTCCGTAGGTTGGAAGAAATCTTCCGTGTTACTGGTCGGAGCATCATGGGTGTTGCTGGAGTTGAGTTGTAAGCTGCGAGATGCTATTCGGTGTAGATGATATATACACCGAATTGGCCAATGACGCCACACCACGGCAAGTATTCATTCAAGGCCGAAGTAATGATGGGAAGTTATGGTGAGATTTACTGTTTCAATTTATTGACTTCTCTATTTATCTTTGGTGCCATTTTGGTTGTGCAGCATAAACGCCATCATGAGTTTCGACCCTTAAGACGCTCGTCACCATTCCAGGTTCCCTACAACTACATCATATTGCTAGGTACGTGGTTATCCCCATTCTTTCAACATCGCTGGTCGTGATCATACGCATAATATGACACCAAAACGCCATAACTGCTTCTCGCCAATTCCCATTGCCATAGCCGTACCCTAGGCCGTGACCGCTGAACGCCGCAACAAAAATGAACAATGCTCGTGTACCAGCATCTGAATAAAACGCAAACTTGTGTAAAAGTTTTAGGCATCTTTAGGCCCTTCCGTAGAGGGCTTGTCATCCTCTCTGTCTGCCGCAGTAGAGGATCTTGTCAAGTGTGAGTGGTGAGGTGGTTCATGAGCGATAGGAGAGCCAGTGCCAAGGTCTGTCAGTTGCTTCTCTGAACATATATTAGCATATGTCGATTCTGTGGAGCATTCTGCGATGCTTACCTAGCTCTCGAACCCTGTGACGCAGCATCTGGTTCTCGCGAACCAGCATTTGAGTCTCGGCTTGATAGAACGCGCTCTCATCCCGACCGCCCAGCACCCAGTCCTCGCTGTTGCCGCTGATAGATGTTGCGCGGAGTCGTGGGGAAGCACCGTTGCGGCTGGGTGTTCGAGAACGTCGTTGGAGGTCGGCGCGAGCCAGATCAAACGAGCTTCGGGGGTGGCGATGGCTGCTGGAGCGGGTTCCTGAGCCACCTGTTGGAATAGGAGGGATCGAAACATGTGAGCCCGAGGCGTGAGGAGTCCCATGACCAGAGCGCTCAGAGATGGCACTGCTGTCGTCCACAGCTGAGCTTTGGTTCTGGCTCTGAGGGTTGCCTGCCTGAAGGCGCTGAAGTTCTAGTTGTTGCTGGCGAATCATCTGCAAGAGGCGATTCTA
Source organism: Fusarium buharicum (assembly GCA_014822075.1). NCBI lineage: Eukaryota > Fungi > Ascomycota > Sordariomycetes > Hypocreales > Nectriaceae > Fusarium > Fusarium buharicum. Next base: position 38,998 of record JAATHB010000125.1, read on the forward strand.
TAGTAGACAAGTTAGCCATCCGTCACTGCATTCAAGCTGACGCATGGTATTCCATACCACATGAGCTTCCTGCTCCGCCTCTAGTTCCTGATGGAGCTCCCCCAGACTGGGCGCTCTATGATGATGGGGATCGCCCATCAGAGGAGATCCAGAGAGCGGCTGCGGGCTTGCGGTCGAGAGACCGGATTGTTCATTGACCATTTCTCCTGGCGCTGGCATAGCAGGATCGTTGAGCTGCAAGTTCATGAGGACGGTGGATCGTCGACGGCCGGCCTGAGGCGAGGGCTGATTCCGAGAGATGGAGCTGCTAGACGACCCTGCAAACTGTAAGCGACAGACTCAAGGCGGTGAAGAAGGTGCTGGAGGGTCGCACTTCGTGGGGGCTCATGCTGGAGACCTGCATTCATGGTCGCGGCAGCTTGCAATGATATCGAAGCTGATCGTGGAGACCGCGTTGGCGACTCGCTGCGGGGAACGGTGGAGTTGTCTGGTGTAGAAGCCATCGCGGTTTATCTGAATGCGATGCTTTCTGTGCCTAGTTGATATAAAGAGACGAGAAGGAAGTTTGATAGTGGTGTATATGAGCAGTGTTGATAGCGACGTCAGAGTCCAGAAATGTTTGCCTTTCCGTCAGCAGAGTGATTGGGCGAGTTATGTCGATAGCTTGATGTGGAGGGGTTGTGGATATAGTACTTGGATGCTTGAGACGTAAGAGTGATATGCATGTGTACGGAGTGTTACAAACAATTTATGCGCGTATATTCAGAGGGTACAAGTTGAAATAGGGATCGAGGTTATTTGATAGGACCTGAGAAGAGTTTATCCAGGCCGAAGACCATCGTGATCACCAAAACCAAAGGGCGCGGCGTAGTTCCTGGGTGGCCTGCTTTGTGTGCTGATCATGACCCCTCCAAGCTCAGCTCCCAGTGGTCACAGGGCACGTCAGTCGATTGCGGGGTGCTGGACGAGCCCGCTACAGCCTCCAAACACTCCGCTATCGCTCTCGTCTTTGAGGTCTGGTTCCCCGTGTCATAACAGAGCATGGCATATTAATGTCCGAGTTTGTGGCAATGATCTCGATTGTCACGCGGACTGACTTGAGTTTAAACTTAACACTATTGATAACCGTGGAATGTTGAAATGATTCTTGCTCAGGGCTGTCGGAAGCGTTTGTCCATCACACCAAAGTATTACAAACTCGGGTCAAGGTTAAGGAATCATGATACTCTGTGTACCTGTGCTGTCTGCAAAGACCTCATATGACTATCTTGAATTGATTCACAACTTAAACAAACAAGTCATGACTCATCCGAGCAAGCTCAATATCCTCGTCTTCAAGCTCTGCCGCATACTTAGCACGAACCAGGAGTCTCGAATCATGAAGAATTACAAGACGTTGCAACTATATCAATATGCAACAAAATCTTCACCATACTCGAAACAAATCAAAGTTCTCGTCCCAACCTACATTGCGTTTGCTTGCCATCGTTAAGGTAGCATGCGTCAGACTCATTGCCATGTTTCAAATGAACCTTGATATCATAAAGGACCAAGGGTCCTAGCCAACCTCAAGGGTTCTGTCGAGTTACACTGAAATACCACGGCGCTGAAAACACGCCATCATCAAAAGCCTGATCCGCCCGACCCATTGATAGACCCAGGTAAGTTTAAAATACTGATGCTACATAACTTGACAGGGCCTTGCGTGGAACATGCGCCGCAGCCGGCGGTGACTGATCTGGTTGGACAAAATCTCGAAAAAGAAAAGTCCAAATCAACAGGCTTCAGGGTGAAGAGAGAGGAAAGAGAAAAGGAGGCACATTTTTCACTGTTTAATAAGAAATAAGCATGTGATCGTTGCTTCTGACGGTTTCATCTCGTCTACATAATACATATATTACATACGAGTTTATAACAAACATGGGCTACAACCGACAACCATCCCGGCTCGAAACAACGTACCAGCCATTATCCGTATATATATGTAGTACTAACTGTTCAAGCCCCTGACGATGTTCTACCTTGGTGTATTATCTATGATTGATCTAGGTAGCTGACGTGGGGGTCTTCCGGTTGACAGCGAAACTAATATTATTAGCTGCTTGCTCATATAGCAAACGTAATCATCCAAAATATTCAATTTGCGCTGAAGTGACGAGCCACGAGTTTCGTAGGCCGGTGAATTGGTTAGCAGTGTAGATCCTCAACAAGGTATCCTTGGATCTCACAGTCAAGGTGACATTCCGTGGCTTCGTCCTTGTTTTTACCGTTCGGTTACCTAATCTGGTGCAGCCAGTCTGGCGGTATCATCTGTGCCAATGCCCTTGTCTTTTAGCTAATATCGGCCTCAACTACCGTGCCATCCGGCACTAGATCACGATATCCCTGGCCCTTTCACGTTAACTGATCCCAATATTAGAGAAAACTGGACCTAAAAATGTGCTGTTCTGGACCTAGCCAAGTCTATCTCCACGTCCAAGATCGGTCTCGGTCCTAGCTGACGTTGGCTGGTGCAGTTGAGAATGGCCTCACGGAAGCCAAAGTAGTTTGGCTGGATTCATTGAGTGACTAATGTGAATACGACCCATGGGAAGAAGTGGAGGACTTGTTCGGATTTTAGACAGATGAGTTCGTCTTACTCCGTGGCAGAGTTGGTGCTTTGGTCGTTATCAGCAATGGAATTGGCCCGACATTTGGGCCAGACGATTTCGAGCCTAGTCGAGCTCACTACTGCAGGAACAAAGCAAAGCAATAAGTTATGCATCTCTTGGTCCCAACGACCGAGCTCCTGCATAAAACTAGATGTGATCAGTACCACAAGGCTAGTGCCTTGTGCGATCTTACTGCATTGCTCGATTAGAACCGGTATCGCATTTTCGATCGATGACCCCATTCGCTGGATCACGAATAACAATCTGCGATGACGACCAACTTTGTTTTTAGCAACATGTAACTTGTGAAATTCGAGCGGAACCGCATGGCTAAGTGACCCAGGATTGCATGAGGTATCCGTTGACCACGACAGACCCACGAATAACTCAGGGCTCGTACAGAATTGTGGTGGACAACAGATGCTGTGCAACACAATGGAAGGATCGGTGAGTAGACACTCGCTTGATGCCTAATTATAATAGTCAGCTCAGCGAAAACGCCGCCACCGCTGAAGAAGAGGGGTTCGTCATTCGAGTAACAAGCAGACGGACTGCACCAACTGCTTCTCACGTGCTGCAAGTGGTAGACCGAGGTTTAGGTGATGGTGATCGGGCATCAAGATTTATCAGGACAAATGGTTGGTGAAGGCTGATAGAGGATGAAAATCCTTCAAAGAGAGTCTGTGGTTGTATAACAACACATAATTGCTTGTTTCGAGCAGTTGCTCCCCAATCCAAACAACATCCCCGTTCTGTTCATCGGATTTTCAGCTGGGCGAGGCTCATAAGCGATCAAGGCCTTTCACAGCCCTTGTATTTCCGGGTTGTTGTCGGGACTAGTAAGAAGCTGGCGTGTTGGCTTAGATGAACCGATCCCCCGTCTGCTGTCGTTATGAGACACTGGTCTGGCAACGATAAAGCCCGGGCCATTAATCTGGAACGGCCGGCAATGGAGAATAATTACTTCTTCAACGGGCTATGAACGGTGGAGTGCTGTAGGTCTCGTCGAGTTTTGTCTCACACATAGATAGAATGAGGATCGGTCAATGACCAGCAAGACAAGAATGAAAAGTACATTGGACATAGGTAGAAAATGTTGAGATCGGCGTATCGAGGGTATCGTGACCAGCGGAGCGGCATAGTCACCGTTTCTACCAAAGTTTCCGAACGATGCGCGGGGACTGCGACACGGATGACTTGGCCTCTATTGGCTACAGCCAACCAACAGAGCAAGGATTGCCAGATTGAGATTCAGAGCGACATACGCAAGAAACAAGGATGTAAGAAACGATGCTGAACACTGGCTGACTGGACAGTCGGAATCAGAATTGAGAAACTCTCGCTCAGCCCGGCTCATCGTGACTAGGTACTCTGTAGTCCCGCTAGGAGCGGCTTCATAGCCCCTGGCCCCGGATGGAGGCCTGGAAACCCTAGGCTAATGGTGTTGAAGACGACGACACAACCCAACCGTGCGTTTCTAATAAAACGAGAGAACGCTCATTTGGAGAGGACATGAAAAACAAAATAAAACAAAGTTTCTCCCGTGCGGCGTTGAAAAGTCTGTTGTCTTTATTCAGATAAATTGATCGAATCTGCGGGCGTGAGCTACATTGTGTTGCATACTCAGGAGCCGCGTTCATGACTCTTGGCCAATTAACACGTCGTTCAAAAAACGTTTCTGCTCACTTCTTTCGTCGACATTGCGTGTGCTGCAGTTCTTTTGAGCAACAGACGTAGGAACGCCGTCATCCCCGTTGTGGTTTCGCCATGATTGTCCATAGCGCAACGGCTCGCCCGTTGAATGGGGCCTGAGCACCTACAGTAGCCTAGCGACTATTTTTTTGTGTGTGTGCGTCCCTAGACTCTTGGATCCTTTTGAGTTCCAGCAACTGTGGTCATCAACGTAAAAACACATGGCTGCTTTGTCGACACAAATTCAGTCCAGTTACCGAATTGTGTGTCGTTGGTGGAGGCCGAGGATCAATTCCCGGGCTGCCAAACTCCTCCGCCCAACCCAAGGTAGTTAGCGGTTTAATTCCTGGCGGCCGTTTTGCAACTCGACAAGGGGTTTGCTCCCCTGTCCCTTGTCTACTGTCGTGTCCTTTTCCTTTTCCTCGTCCTCCTGCTCGCCTCGTTGGGCGGTCTTTGTCCCTGCCCCTGTTCCCCTCAAAAATTCGGTGCTTCAAGTGGGATGCTTTCTGGGCCGTGGAGAGTGGCCTGTGCAGGTTTCTTTTGTTTTGTACCTGCATCTCTGGACTCTGCTGGACCCATCGAGCTGCATTGGCAGTACGAGATATGAGATGATAAAAAATACTAAGCGCTTGCCCTATGAGGCATCTTGGGCGAGGTGGCTGGATATTCAGTGTAGATTTTACCATAAATTAATCAAAGGGAGACTCGCATGTCGAGTACACAAATGGTTCCTTGTGAAAAGCACCTGAAAAGGAAAAGTTTCTACTTTCCTCGGCTACTTCCTTAACTTGTTTGGCTCTGGTCTCCCTCCCTTGCGTTGCTCTTGTCTTTCGTGCCCCAAATGGGCTTAGCTTTTATCTCCATAAGGCAGTCTAGCCCACACTCCGTACCTTCCCTAATTATACGTGCATACTACCACACGAGGTACTTGCCCGTTCATTTCCATCGCACTTGCCTGTAGGTAGATTGGGTTGGGTTAAGGTTGGCTTACAAGTTCATCCCACCCCCCTCCCATTCTGCATCGTTTCCTCTTCTTTACATCTTAGACGTCTTTGTTGTTGTTTTCTGTTCTGGCTGTATACGCGCCTCTTCATGGCCCATCGCTTCTTACGTCTCTCGCTCTTTACTATACGGTCTCATACTCATGGGCTTCACCTTCTCTCGTTGATCTGAATCGTGCTCTCTCCAGCTTTCTCTCCTCATTGCCTATTTTCGCCACCACCAACGTACTTGGACATTTTTACTTTCCACTCTGGGTAAGAAGTCATCGCTAGGTCGCTTAGGAATTTGCGTCTATGCCATCTTACAACGGATCCTTTTGATATTAAGTTGCGATCTACTTGCATCCAAGACGGGAACCCGCATTTCGTACATATCCCACTTTCAGTCTCGCTCTGGGTCACACACTTTGAACGCATCAATACATGCCGCGCAGTTCTTAAACGAGACCTTGTTCCAGGGTCACTCCCAAATTCTGTTATACGAACGAGTCCGAGCTGTCGCCTACATTTGAGCAGCACGGCAACCTACCTATGCCACTCTGCTCTGCGCAACATATACAACATAAGTCATTTACAACGACGTCTACCATCTGGTTGATTCCCAAGCAATATCACTTCACTCATCTTGTCGCATTCTGACGGCGCACGCTTTCGATTTCGCCCCTATGCATTATAGAGACTCCATCATGTCCTACAGCGGTACTCTGGAAACGCTCCAGAGTCATCATGCGCCGTCAAGAAGAATTCGCCCGCCGAATATTGACATTATGGCAGCAGAAGAAAATCGCGTGCCTCTAAAGGCTGAAAAGGCAAGCAGGCGGGAATCGAGATTAGGACTTAGGAGCTTGTTTGGTCGATCTAAGGCGCCCAAGGAGTTGGCTATTCCGGAAACACCTACATCATTCGGAAGCCGCACATCTCTCGTCGACACGAACTCTTCTTACTCTAAAACCCAGCCCGATGCTGCATTACCCCAGTCACCTCGCAGCCCACACCCGTTGTCTACAATGTTCGAAGTTCAGCAAAGCCCACCAAGTCATCTACGATCTGTTGGTGCAGTCAGAGTCCAAGGGCCAATTAAACCGGCGCGAGGGCCACTTTCAACATGGCATCCTCCGCCTCTCTTCAAGGCTTTCCCTCAAGCTATTAAGCACATGACATTGCCCGCTACATCGCTGGCTCCTGAAATCATTCTGCGGATGCATGAGAGGAGAACTAGCACATCACGCGACGATACTACTGACGTGTTGGACGGTGAAGCTGGTATTGCTGATAAAGCGAAAGTCAAGAAGAAGCACCGTCGCAACACTTCCGGACCTGCACTCAAATTTGAATGGACAAATAAGATCTATGTCTTAGTAACATCCGGATATCTGTTACAGTATGCATCGGAAGGGCCTTTTGATCGCTTGCCTGAAAGAATATTGCATCTTGGCAAAGATTCTGCAGCATTTGCAAGCGATGTTATCCCTGGCCGTCACTGGGTGATCCAGGTCTCTTCAGCTGCTGAATCTGACGGGACACCAGCATCCGACTCACGATCCCTGTTTTCGCGTTGGAACTTCCGGGCCACGGAACGGCGCAATGTCTCCAACTTCCTTATGGTGTTTGAGACTGCTGAAGATATGGACGGTTGGATTGCCACTTTACGCCGTGAAATTGAGACATTGGGTGGGAAGAAGACGCTCACTGAGACAGGCAAACCCAAAGCCGAGGACGAAGTTGCACCCTTGAGGGAAAAACCTAGCCAAAGAACGTTGGTAGTGAGGGACCCAAATCGATTGTCGCGTGTAACGAGCCCTCAAAGCTCTGAGAGCTCTCCGAGTTCGCAATGGCAGGGACAGGCTGCTACCATTACCGAACCTGAGCCCACCTCCGAGCCGGCCATGGACGACATGTCGACGACCAACAGCTTTGTGTCGCAAGACGGCAGGCAGTTAGATAACTTGCGAGAAAGCTCAAATCGCTTATCGTTTATCTCATCTGGTCAACGAACGGTTGTAACGTCGGCCGGATCCTCCCCTGAATCGTCACCAACTGTTGATACCTTCCCTGTGCCTACAGAACCTCAATCTTCACTGGAAGGGCTCTCTGCGACGCCTGAGCCGAAGCCGAGACCTAACGCTGCCGCGATCCTGGACCGAAGACAGTCGATGCAAGTGCTCAGTCCTTTTGTCGAACTGCAAGGTGGCCCAGTCAACCTACGACCGCAGTCGAGCTATGGGACCGGCCCAGCTCACGAGATGAAAGCGCCCACCCCTAATTTCAGTGTCCCAAATTCCTCAAATCGACGGTTCTCATACGCGAGAAACATGGCCCAGGAATTTGGTATGGCAGCCCAGCCAGGAACATTGGAGGTGCGGTCGTTGGGCCGCAGAGCACCACCAACGACCTTGCCGATCGCGCGACCTTTGTCCATGGTAGCCGATCAACCATCGCCTATGGAAGATATTGATGAACGACCGGTTACCCGTCATGGGGATGAGACTCAGTCAACCGTGCCAGCCGAGGATGATCTAATGTCTCTACCGCATATTCCTAACTCTTATGATATGCCTTCACGACGGTCCAGCCTGGTGCCTATAGACGAACCAGTCATTGAGGTCAATCGCCCAGGCAGCTCTCGTCGTCTTTCAGACACGCGTCAATGGCGTAAGTTTGAAACCCCGAGGGGCTCAACACGGCCAAGTCCTGAACAAAGATCACGTTCACGATCATTCCTTGTTGGAGCTGATGATGCGGCTCGCCGCCGCGCTTCTCTAGACGCCTACAATGATGCACGGAGTGACAGCGTATCCACCAAGGGGCGGTCACAAAGACGAGCGAGCGTGCAGTCTTTGATGTCGGACCGGGCATCTCAATACAGTGCTTCGGCCGACCTTCCTCCTCCTCTGGCGCCAGAATCCCTACCTTTGCCTGCACCACCACCGACAGCACCTCTTCCTCCCCTTCCTCCAAGCGCGAGTAATCCTCATCTGAGGCCCGACACAAGCGGGAAAAACTTGTCCAACCGGCGAAGCATGCCTCAGCTGAGCGGAGGGCCTCCTCCAGCCCCGCCGCCGACATGTGCGCTGCCACCAATACCATCCAAGCTACAAGTCAAAGTATAGTCTTTGATTGTTTTAACATATAAACTTTCCTTGTTTTTCTCTCACGACTTCGATGGAGCGCCTGATGCAAATTTTCTTATTTTATCGAAACGACACTAGAGGCAGTCTTTAGAAACTGCTATTTTCTTGCATTATTTTTCTCATTGGAAAAGGGATTTCTTGTTGATTTTGTACTATATACAGCGTTCAGGCTTGGATTTGGGGCGAGGAGCATTTCAGGTTATGCGACTACGGCCTCGGATGATATCCATACACAGGTGTACTAAGGGAACAGACCATTGTAGCCGTTGAAGGCTAGGTGTAAACAATAGCAATAGTAGATAACTGTGTTCGATCAGGAGACAGACAAGTCTAATATGTTTGATACCAAAGATATAATTTCTATGGTGACGGGAGAGCGAAAGAGAGTGAACGCCGTGGTTCGGAGGAGGGTTTGAAGTTGGCCCCGGCGCCGAAGACGGCGTTCTCCACCTTTTTTATGCCGGGCCGTTGAGGGTGGTAGTATAGGTAGTCGGAAGATTGAGCTGGAGGACGGCGACGAGCAGAAATATCCAAGTGAATGAGATATGAAAAGTGCGAAATAACAAAAGTTCACTTTGAGTCATCGATTTACTTTCGAGCGACTCGTGTATCCTAGTAAAATTACCCTGGGACGCGTTTTGCAGGGCATGAATGAGGTTGAATGAAGAAAAAAAGGACGTGGCTGGGAACGTGCAGCTTTAATGGATGGCAGTTTCCGCTCATTGTCGTGTCGTGTTGCGTTGCACGCCCCCTTCTATCAAAGCAACCAACAGCCTCATTTTCTCAATCTCTCGACAGGATTGAATCTTTATCTTTATCGAAGTCTTCTGAGAGCTACAATTATATGCTTATACTGCCTATTGCCATGCGATCTATACACAACGCATAGTTCCTACTTCGATAACCATTCCACAAAGAAGACTCGGCAAAATGCCCGCCCTTCCTCAATCGGCGACGATAGCTTCATCGCCTTATCTCTTTGTCCGCCAAAACGACGACTCAAGTCCATCGTTCACCGCCGTCCCTACAGCCTACAAGAACGTCGATGACTCCCTCGCGCCCGGCGTCGTCGCCGGCATCGTCCTCGGCTCCGTCGCAGGTTTCCTACTTCTGCTGTACATTATCTACATGCTCCTGCACCGCGGTCCCGTCGTCGCCGGGGGCGACGGCTCCTCCACCGTCGTAACCTCCGCTACACCGATGAGTACTATCACGGGCGATACATCTACGTACCTCAGCTTCCGGAACAGAAGGGATCGTAGACAGCAGCATAGATCGCGCAGTAGGGCTACGTCAAAGTCCAAGAGGACTAGATCTCGTGCTACAACAGAGCGATCGTCGCGAGATAGGAGTCGTAGAAGGGCGTCGCCGCTTGTAGGCGAGGGACATGGCGAGCGCATCATTGTCGATCCGCCTGCTCCGCCGCGCTTTCCGGGCTCATCCGTGTCGTCGGACAATGAGATTGTTGTTGAAGAGGAGCACAGCGTTTCTCCGCCGCGGAGATCGCACTCGCGACGATATAGTCAGGATCGATACCGTCGAGACCCGTTGGTTGATAGTCGAGGATCGAGAGATTACTCGCCGAGGGATTATTCGCCTCGGAGGGGGAGCAGGAGATACAGTCGAGATCGATAAAGGAACTCGAGGATATCGACAAAAGTTTGCGTATGTTGTTTCTTCATCTTGTTTTTCTTATTGCAATTACGACTTTACGAAATGTTATTGGACTTTGAACGCATAGATACGATGGAGTAGGGGATAATAATGGGGGTTTCAACAGTGGAAGCGATATACAGGATAAGACTGAGTAATATCCACAGAAAGCAGAGGACAGAATGAGTAGCAAGTCTTTCATATCGAGGCTTTGTCATTTCGATAGATACCCAGATAGTCTCGTCATGAAAACTACCTTTATATAGACAAAAAGTTGGTACCATTCAAACCACCACCTCCATCCACCTCTTGCGTAACCCATTTCATGCATGATATGGCCTTGTCTTTTCACTTTGTTTCGCTCGACATGGTGTATAACTGGTGATGAACCATCGTCCTACTCTTGAAACTCTCAGTACCAACATTTTACTTTTGCTCCCCAAACGACAAGAGAAGGCATAGTCTTCGCCTTCTAATGCACCAAATAAGAACAGAAATGCCAATAAAATGCCACCCATTTCACTGAGCAGACTCGCGTCTGCAAACAAGCAAACAAGCCATGGCGCCGGAAATAAAGACATAAATAAACCCAACAGCTGCACCTTTTACATGTTCATGCCACCGTCTTGGTTCCCTCCTCCTCCATTTGCACCTTGAGGCCCACCAAAGAAGAACGTGTCAAAGGGGTTCATCTGCGGCGCCTCACCAAAATCATGATGGAGACCCTCCCAGTTCATGCTGAGCCCCATGTCGAGCTGCGACTGGTCCATGGCGGTAAAATCTCCGTTTGAAGACGCTCCCAGGTTCTGGAGAAACTCCATCGTCTGCGCATCTGGATAGTCCTGTCCATTGAATTGCTGTTGCTGTCCAACGTAAGACCCGCCACTGGCCGACGGTTGGGACGTCACCCGTTGAGGGACAGGTGAAGGAACCATGCCTGATTCTATAGGTGAACCTTCTTGTTTGAGGCCAGAATCTGAGGGGCTTGGGCCGCCTCGATTTCGTGAGTTGATCAAATATCCCTCAGCGCTTCGCGGCACCGGGGGTGAGGGCTGCGCATTTGCTTCGCCCGTAACGGACAAGGTAGGAGAGGAGAGGGAGTCAGAGAGAGATAAATCTAAATGATAAGGTGCCTGTTCTGTACCCTGATGACGGTTACGTGCCTGTGCCGACGCATTAGAAGAATCAGGTGGCGTGTTCCAGGCGGAACGCTGTCTGCGAGATTGGGTCGGTGCGCCAAAACCGCCTGTTGAAGAGGCCATCTTGATAGTGGCCTTAGCTGTCCGATCAAACGCATCTCGGCACGTCTCGGCGGGAGGGCACTTGTCGATCATATCTGTGAGAACCGATTTGGCGGCAAGGATAGTAAAGTCCACTTCATCCATGCTCTAGATCCACACTGTTAGCATATTTCCCCGAGGAGTCTGGGCTACATAAGCAGAACTCACCAGGCGACTTCGTACGATGGGTGAATGCCAGATGGCATAAAGGTACGAGATTCCTGCCATGAACAGGTGGTGGGTGGAAAGATAGGTGTAGCTGACAAGTCCGCTGAGGTGGAGCTGTCGATATAAGCGAAGAATCTTCTGGCCAGCCTCCGCGACTTTAAGATATATTCGATCCTCGTCTTCGCGAAGCTCTGCTTGGAACGCCGTTGGGCTGTTGACCTCATTCGACGAGTTATACTCGCCCTCGAACATGGCGGGAACGCTGAGGCTCTGGCGATAGAGCATGATAATGGCCTGCCAGTAGTTGAGCTCGAGGAACTCAGTTGAGAACATGACACCCGTCTCTTGTCTTGTCGGCGCTGACGTCTTCCATTGATACAGCCTTCGATCAATATCTATGCGCCATGACCGGAACGAATCAAACTGTACGAGGAAAGGTGATGGCAGGTGAATGTGCATATCGGGCAACTTTCCTTGCACGCCGGCTTTGGCGATCTGAGCCTGGTTATACTGCAACACCTGAAGGATCTCCGATTGCAGCAGCCGCAGGCGGAAATAATGATGAGCTACATGCTTGTAGCTGGGCTGAACCTGATCTGATGGTGGATCCAGGAGGCCAGTCGGCGTGATATAGTCGTCGTCTAACACTGAGGGGAACTCTGTTGTGATGACCTGATCGCTAACGCCGAATGGTCTTCCAACGCATGTGCTGACTAGACGATCTAGTGAGTACGTGCACCACCAGAGACGTCGCCTCAAGTCTCGAACCCATAACTTTCTCCCACGATTCTGCGATCCATTCTCCCGCGAGGCAGCGCCATCGGTCTGTTCAGCTTCATTAGGCCCATTATCGACATCTCTATCATCCTCATAGTGCAGACCGAGGTCGACTGCAAGCCTCACAGCAACACCAATAATGTACCTGATCCGTGTCAGTCAGGCGAGTCTCATACACATCACATACGATTGATCAGCACATACCAGAGACCGGGGGGGACAGGGCGAAGGAGAGCAAAATTGGCGAGAAGAAGTACGGCTTGCAACACTTCCAAACCTCCTCCGCTATTGCTCAAACACGATTCCAAATGCACAATGGCACTCGCATGATATTCCTCGGGCTCGCATCGACTCCTACTCTCCATACTAGAATCACCAGATGATTCCGTCTTTACTGGCTCGCCAACAATGACGCCACAGCCGATAGCAAAGACCATGTTCAGCAGATAAAGCTCCCTCGAGCCGCGAGCCGGGTCCTGAGTGGCATATATACGTTCAAATGTCTGCATAAACTCCCCTCTATGCAAGATAGGGATCTGAGGATTCGAGTGTTCAAAGTACAGCCTCGCAAGCCGCAAGCCAACTTCCTTGCTGGGAAAGGGAGCAGGTTTAATCATGGGCCGAGTATGAAGGCCAAAGAACGAGTCGCGCAGCGAAGCTCCATTCCCTTGAGCGCTCTGTTGTCGGTGAGCTCTCGTGTCATTAGGGCCCGCCTGTCCAGAAGCCGAATACTGCACTGCCGCATACACAACCCTAGCGAACGAGACGCCAGATGCAGACGCAAGTGACCGAGGTTTCGAGGGGCTCACGATATTGAGGAAGCCCGAAGATTGGCCCGACTTCTTCTTGAGCGATTCGACCGCCTGGGTTTGAGGTCTATTTGTGCCGCGATCGCCCGCTTCTGATGGTCCCGAATAGCCCGTCTCGGTGGCTGAATTGATACTGGCGGTATCGGTACCTATTCGGGAACATATTTCGAGGTTTTCGGCTGGGGGAAAAGCGATATTGTTGGCGGTGAGCAGGTTTTCAAGCTGCTCGACTCGGGTCTCGAGATAGAAAACATAACTGTGCACAGGTCAGCATTTCGTCCATTCATGGGCCCATCCGACAGCTTCGCGGTCCTGAGGCGGTTCACAACGTGACGGTGACCACGCGCACAACACGTTGGGACTGTCGCGCTACCAATACTGCTATCGTACCTGCGTGGGATTTCCTTCTTGGTGATGGGATCGTAACCAACACAAGCGACTCCGGCCTTGGCGCAGCTTGCGCAACTCGGAAGCTTCTGATCGCAACGATTCTTGCGTAAGCGACAGCGATTACAGGCACTGACGTTGCGAAAGTTGCTGCTCTGGCCTGGTTTGGCAGTTACCGTGGGAGAGGCGGTAGCGGAAGAGGCGGAAGCAGAGGCGCCGTCAGCTTGAAGTCGCTCACGTTCTCGTTCATGGGGGCTCGGCTGACCGTTGCGCGGCGATCCATCGTCGAAAGAGTCCTGTCGCTGTCGCTTGGCGGGTTGCGAGCTCGGAGATGGAGGGCCACGCGCAGGCATGGTGACGGCCCGGCGGGCAACCGAGGACGGAGCCGATGGCTTTGCGACGAGATCGGGATTGAAACAGCGAAGGCAAGGGCGAGGGCGGAGCGACAGAGATTAAGCCGAGGAGCGATGTTTGAGTCAAGACGAGACCCTGAAGATGGATGATGGAGACTAGAAGAGTGGGCTGGGCTTGAGCTCGAGCTTAAGCGGAACGGAGACGGGGGCACGGAAGGCGGAACGGTGGATTGGGTAATCCGGCCGGGACTAACAAATAAACGGACAATAGGTGAGCACCGACTGGACGGAGGAGAGAGAGAAGATGGGATAAGAGGAGGCAATTGAAGGATTAGGTGGGAAGGGATCGACGAGCCGAGGTAGAATACTACTATGTAGAGTTATTGTTAAAGTAGCGGGGGAATAGATAGTGATGAAGTTGGTAAAAGGTAGAATGTGTACGAGAATGAATTGAATTGACTGATAAACAACTTGACTTACTTGTCGGTCTAGATTCAACTCATTCGGTTTCTTGCGGGGATTAACTATCGCGGAACTTGGATACGCGACCCATGACTTGTTGAAGAAGCGCGACAGGCGAGCGTCTTTAGACTAAGGTACTGTACCAAGTTCAAGGAGTGGAGGCGACGGTGGTTGATGGCCGTTTCTGAGTCTGAAAAAAGCTTTGCTCACGACTGTTTCATGAAGAATGGAGATGAAACAAGGGTCCAGAGAAAAAGACAAATGCGTGACAAAGCAGAGTGAGACGACCAAAGGGCACGTTGAATTTCCTCAAGACTGTCGACCAAAAGAATGAAGAGGGAAAGGCTCTCGACTAAGACAAGGGTCTACAAGATCCCAGTTTGGAGTGCCGAAGCGAGCGAGTGGGGGAGAGAATAGAGAAAAATCCAAGGACGAGAGGAGAGGATCAAGGGTGTTGTTGAATTGAGTCGTTGTATTGGTTGACTTTGTTAGAGAGCCATTGACAGTCAAGTTGTTGAGTGATTGAAGATGCCAGTTCCAAGACATGATCGAGGTCAATGCCCTTCCAGTCGCCTATTACAGTAGGTTAAAGCTACAGTATAATTCTCAACTTACACTCTCTTCTTTTCCTACTTTCTTTCATCTCCTCTCCGTTGATAAAAGAACTGGGAACTCCATACTGTACTCAATATCGTGATAACTTATGCTCTCACCTCCGGCTATTTCTGTACCCCGCCCTCCAATTCACACTCACAAGAAGCACACTCGGGCTGCATAATCGATCCGACGCTGCACAACTACTTCCCAATCAGCTACAGCGCTGTATGTATGCTATTTAGTTTACATTCTTGCATGTTTCAAAGGCCCCCTTCTCTCGCTGGTCCGGCTCCGTCTATCTGGTCTTGGACCGGATCGGATGCCGCTTGGCTGCAGCATACTGAGCTCCGATTCCCGAGTTGAGATGCCGGGCGCCGTATTCGTAAACTGCATTTCTTTTTCTTCGTAGTAATAAATTCCGAAGTCTTGCGGATATTTGACAGACGCTGTCTGCTGGTCAACGGCGATGGCTCTAACCAAAGCCTCCCGCCAACTTTTACAAAACATAGCCCCCAATAACAAAATACACAACAGTCATGATTACTACTAATTCCTCTTGATTTAATCATATTCTATCCTGTTCAAAAAAAGGTGCACAAACCTATCATTCCCGCAACAAGGGTCCCGTCTCTCTTCCTTAGCCTCTCCCCACACCACCCAACCAACCTCACCAATACAGGCCGCAAAGATGGAGCTCACGAATAGACTTGAAAGAATTAATTGATTATTCTCATACGATTTATCATTATCTTGGAGCACAGCACAGTAAGCTCAACGATAATATCAAAGTGTGATTCTGGCATGCGACCCCATAACGATAACATTCAAACGGCTTCCCCCCCGCTTGGTCAGATCATGGGGTTGGCCAGCAGGGGTCTTGTCTTCTTTTCTCTTTTCTTACATATCCTCTCTTCTTTTTGCCTTTATCGGCTACCGAATTGGCGGGTTACAGTAGGTCCCTAATCGGTTGACCGATACTACGTGTTGCACGGGACTGGTCACGAGGGTTGAAACAACTACATCCGTACTCGAGTATGTCGGATTGACCATGTGAAACTCTACCAAGTGTTTCAAACATGGCATACATTTGATACTATCCTACTCTGTCTGTCCCTTTGTCCTCGACTTTGCCAGCGAGTATCCATATGTCATCATGTTACTGCAAATCGCTTCGATAGTAGTCAATGCTTCACGGTTCTGGACACATCTTGTTCAATGAATTTGCAGTCTTGAAATTACTGCTATGAAACTATCCCTTCTTACACCGCCAGTCTGACCCCGCGAGGTAGCCACGACTGTATTGTAGCACACTCCAGCCCGAAAACAAAAGCTACCGGCACCCTCGAGGCTGCCCAACTCATACCGAAAACGCCCTTTGAACCTCCGGGGTGGCGTCGCCGGTTGATATGGTGTCCTCGGCCGTGTAGCTTGCAAGATCCATTAAAAAAAAGTCCCAAACCATAACCCTTCCTTCTACTTGTCATTGAATCCGTCGTTGAATGAATCCATAGTCTATGTTTCGTGAAATGATGTCCCATGTTCGCCCGTCTTCTTTTTTCTTCTTCTTTTAAAACGCCTGTTCCATGCCCGTCGCTGTCTTTGAAAAAAGGGGTATTATTCGACGCGGGCGTGTGCCCTTGATACAATCCATCCCTGAAAAGAAATGACGCCAAATTTTGTTTCGATTCTTCGCTTTTGTCGAAACGTTCAAACGCCGGGGAAAATTCGAGTCGCAAAATGTGATTTCGTCCTCACTCCCTTAAACACTGTCTTCCTCATCGTAATCGGTGAAAAGACCCTCGTCGAGAAGGGGGTCCTCCTCTGGCAGCATCGTCTCCTCCTGGGGACCGCCCTCTGTAATTTGGGAGCTGAGGTATGCTCCCACAATGGTAATAAGTCCACTGAACCACCAGGCCAGGCCAGAGTATCCGGTTTGAAGGCCCCAAGAGTACAACAGTCCAGATAGTGTTGGACCAAGTGCACGGCACAAGCTGGCAGTCGACGCTGCAATGCCGTTGATAGTACCGAGGACTTGCTTGGATGGTGCTGAGTTGGCCAACAGAATCGCATTACTGGGGTAAGCCATCGTGGAGAAGGTGCACTTCCAGATGACAAGCAGGTAGATGGCGGGCATCCTCATCGAGTCGGGAAGCAACACAAGGTAGGGTGTCACCAGGTAGAGCGCAAAGTAAGAGAATGCCAGGAGTCGGAAAAGTCGCAGAGAACCAAGTCGTCGAGTAACCGGAGGAACGATGAGGTAGTTGGAGAAAAGCGAGTACAGTCCCTGGACCGACATGATAACTCCGATCATCTTAGTCTCGAGGCCAAATCCATCGGTGAACCTGAAGGGAAGGTCATGTACGGGTTGCTCAGGTCGCTTGGTGCTCAGGAAGACGGGGAATAGCTGGTCAAATGTCATAGTGTGGCTAAAAAGCATGTTAGAATTTGTAACAATTCAATCTAAACAAAGGAAACTTACAAAGCGAGAATGCCGTAAGAGATGATGTTCATGATGACCGGCTTGGTGAAAGTCTTGGGTTTTCGCTCCAGCACGGGCTCCAAGCGGGCCTCATTCAGAGATCGCGTGTCGGCTTGAGGAGCGAGTCGAGGGGAGTTCTCCCGGCTTTGATAAGCAGGTAGGGCCTCATCTTCGGAGTGAGCAGAGCTAGGGCGAGTACCATAGTGGATGTCGTGCTTTCCATCAAGCAGGGCCTGCTTCTCGGGGGAGCGTCCTCGGCCATTGCACTTGGCGACGCCACCGAACAGGCTGGCCAGGTAATCTCCAATCTCGCGTCCGCGGTCCCTCTGAGCCTTCTTCTCGGCGTGGGTTTCGTCAAGGAAGAGAAGTCCAATGATGACTCCGAAAAAGACAGTGGCGGCACTGAAAAGGTTAGGGAGAAGGTAGGGGTATCGGTCCCAAATGGTTCCACGAGCGAAGATCTCGGGGTAGCTGATGCATGGTCGTGCGAGAGCTCCTCCAATCATGGGTCCAACGATAGATCCAATGCACCAGACCATAGGCATGATAGTATAAGCGCGTGCTGCTCAATTGTTAGCAAAAGTCTTGTAAGACGTCCAAATTCGACTTACGTTGATGTTCCTTGACAGTTACAAGTTCAGCGACCGTAGTCTGAAGAACGCCAATGTTACTGTGTTCGTGTTAGTCGGGTATTCTCATCGATTCTCCAAGATGGCATACCCGTTAAGAAGACCACCCAGAGCACGCGCAAAAAGAGCAACGGGCAGGCTAGGAGCGAAACCAAAAACCAAGACACTCAGAGCAGTTCCAAGCAAGCCAAAGAGCAACACAGGCTTTCGGCCAATCTTGTCGCTGAGCCGTCCCCAGAGAACTCCTGTCGAGAACTCGGCCAAGGTAAAGGCAGAGGTGACCATGCCGGCGTAAACTGAAATCTTGCTGGAATCATCGGTGATGTTGAAGTCCTGGATCATGTAGTAGATGTATGGGAAGATGGACATGAAAGCAATTGGCTCGCATATTCTGCAGCAGGCTGCTAATTGTTAGCCCAGGGTCGCTCGAGAGCGATTGGAGCAGAGTCGCATTGCATACCTAGAACAAACATTTGTTTTGTGGGAAAGGGAGGAAGTTGTCGTTCATTTCGGCTAGATGTGTCGCGGTTGGCCGCGGACATGTGACGGCTTCTCGCCATTTTGATGTGATTGTTGTGATCCTCCCAGAAACTTTTCTTTTTCGTTGTACGGGTATCCCGTGATGAAGTTGTGGTTGATTTCTTTTGTGATAGCTCTTGATTATTCGCAAATATGGTCAATCCGTTTCGTAGAGTCCTTGAGCATGAGACGAGTGGCTTCGCAAAAGGTGTCGTCGAGTATGTATGTATGTGTGAGAGAGGATGGTTATAGTTGTAAGCCAGCAAGACAAGGGAGGCGAATTGGTTGTGTAAGACCGAGAGTTGAGTTGATTAACAAGAAGAGAGAAGACGCAAGATGAAGTAGAGGTGGCGGAGGGAGGAAGGGAGACTAATTAAAGGGTTATAGAAGGTTCACAGAAGGAAAAGAGAAGGATCAAGATGGGGTGGATTCAAGTTTATAGGTGTAGGTAGGTAGGTGTAAGAAGGGCAACACCAAACACGACACACGCCCCCTTTGAGCTGGACTGGACTGGGGTACATGTCACAATGATCATCTTTGGGAATTAATTACTTTCCCCTACCTAGACCGAGCTTGGAACCAGCGGTGACATGAGCGCCAGAGGGCAAATCTCCTGTCCGACGCCAGCGCCAGCACCAGCGCCAGTACCAGCAAAAAAAAACCTTACCGCGATGCGGCGAACGGCTTCTTGGGCTTGGGCCTTGGGCATGACATGGGCAGTGGGGGCCTTTCAGGGCACAGGGCACCAAGGGCCATGGGCCATGCACCATGCACCATGCTGCAAGAGTGATGGATCCCGGTTGACAGGGCGGACTGGCCTGGCCTGGCAGGGGGTGCCCGGGGGGGCTCAGAAATCCCAGGGAGACGGACTGAGACTCGTTGTACTGACAAAGTACCTCTGCAGGGGGTTAAGTTGGGTGTGCCATGAGCAAAAGAAACCGGACGCCCATGGACTGACGGTTGGGTTGGGTTCGAGCTTAATTATTGGATTGGGTGCGCCATTCGGAGCCTAAGACTGCTGCTACTGTACCCCGGTATTTCCGCTCGTCTTTTAATGATCCAGTTTCGCTTCGTAGGTCGGTTGAGTTAACTCATTGCTACATAGGACAGCTTCTACTTTTTGAAAAGACATACATACATACATACATCCCGATCGATATACGGTCAGTTGACTTCCGTGTTATCGCATTGGCTGCACAGAGATGAGGCTAACCCACGCAACCGTTGACAAAAAACGCATAGGAGGCGGTGAACAGTCCAGGGCTCGTCACACGGAAACATCCCCCGGAGTCGTCTGGCCTGGCCTCACTCAGCCTGGCTGTGGAGCGACAATAACAAAAGAAAATAATTACTATTCTGTTCTACAAAATAGACTCTCACACACCTACTCGGTGACGAGACGGTCAAACTGTCAGCATCATTAATTACCATGGTATGGCATGGCACGTTGTTCTAGCCTTGGCGGCGGTGACGTCGGCTTGGGGTAGACCAAATAATAGGTATCATAGGAGTTGCGGTATTGTATGGATAGTTGTCTCTCTGAATAGGTAGTTGTCATTCCATATCCTCACCGGTCAATAGGCAGACCAGGCGTAGACATCCAGCTCTCCTCCAAACTCTCCCTGACCTTGAATCGGAACGTCGGCTCCATTCATGATGTGTTGTTCGCTTTCCTTTGTTTTGCTTTGCTGTGCTTTGCTTCGCCCTTTTCCTCACATCCAGTCGTGCCCCGGCAGTACCCCCAAACCAAACATCTCACATGCCATTCCATTCCATGCCCTAGTTGCCAGGCGATGAAGCGCATAGTCAGCCGACGACTTCCATGCACGTAGGAGTCATTCGGGATCTTCTTGCATTGCCAGCATTTGAACACGGCAGCCTGTCATACCTCAAACCATGTTTCACTGCTCGCTGCGTACGTACATACGAGCACGAGAATGACGTGTAGAATGAGGCTATATACAAGGTATCTCGTGCTGCTCGGTGTGCAACAGGGACACTGGGATGTTATCAAATAGAGACTCGATAGGTTTATATTTAGCTCCATCGAGACAGAGTTCGCTGCAACGCTTCTCGCTCTTGTAGCGAGGTGAGGTTGACAAGGGTCAATTTGTCTCGGAGTACGGAGTAGATGTTCCTTCTCGCATATCAGTCGGCCGAGAAGGGCCTGTCTAGGCCGAAAAGCAAAGCCTGGCTGGGTTGTAAGTGTTGCCAAGCTCAAAGGAATCCTCATGGAGAAGGTGTCGAACCTGCTTCGTGACTGATAGGGATATCGACCCCAGTCTCGGCGGGGCGTATACCTTGAAGGACTTGAGGTCATCGCCAATTAATTACATCTGTGAGGGTGTTCCGGCAGGCAACGGCAGCATGAGAATTTGAATTGTTGCATTCAAGAAATCGAGCCCATGAGAGGCGTGTCGTCTATCTGACAGACACGTGGCTGCCGCTGACCGTAGTTTCATGTTTTCAGAGTCATAAAAGAAATATAGGTCCACTACACTGCCATGAATCCTGTTTCTCTCAACTACATGACTTATAGGAACCTGGGAGAATCACCAATAGAGGCTTGAGGCTTGTATGTGTATCCAAAGTTGTGGTAGCAATTAGGGCAGCAAAAACAACTGACTTGACAGGCCTGGAGCCCCACGGGTAAAAGAAACAAGGGGTCGGACGTTGAGGTGTGAGATTCTGATCAGGAACCCGAGACATTGTCACCGCCACGCCGCACCGGACCTCTCGCCTACTCTGCCGGTGATGCGGCGCGAAAGCCACTCATCCATCATCTCGTCAAAGCCAAAACTGGCGGTGATGGGCTGTGATGGATGTGGCAGTTTCAAGTCAAGGCTTCCAAACCCGGAAAGCGGACGACATACGCAGACGCTGTACAAGCATTCTCTGACTCGACTCGACTTGACTCTCAGAGACTCTAGTTAGTCTCTAGTCTTTGGCTGAGCTGGTCAAAGTGGCCCACTAGCACCCAACCCGCTGGGCCGTCAGCCCCGAACGACAAGACTGCCGGACGGCGGAAGTGCAGCCGACTCCACAGATACAATATAGATCGTCTTGAAATAGCCTTGAATCAGGATTCAGATGCGTCTTCTGCCTTGTCCTGCCTTGTACACAAAAAAAAACATTCTCACCACTCGGAAACCGTCCCTTTGCTGCACTGGAGTTGTTCTTTGTGCTGTTGTGTTCCCCCATACACCGCACGTCATGTCGGCATTGGGCATACCTGGCTGACTGACACTCACACTCGCATTGCCGGCCTCGGGGAGAATGCCAAAAAGAACAACACCTCAGTTTTTTTTTTTTTTTTGCTTTGGCTTGTGCTCTTCCAAATGCGACAAATGCAACAGATGCAAAAGTGGCTAAAATCTAGGCCTGGTCCCCCACTTGAAAACTCGCGGCTGGTTGCCACGGAAGAGGCATAGTACAGCACCACTCGCCTGTTTCACACCCGACCTCAGGCGCCCGCGGCTCCCTCTTGATACTATGTATGTATGCATGTTGTGCAGTAGCCAGTAAGTGATTGAAAATAGGCTCGAATGGATACCGACGACGTGGACACTTTCAAGCGCCTACCGAGTGAGGTGTAGGTGTCAGATCCGCCTTGCATCTGCAAGTAAAGGTAGAGTCATATCGTCGGTGAAGCCTGAAAGAGAGGGAAAAAAAGCCCATTACTCTCAGGTCTAGGGATATATGCAAGTGCTATCACACAATTCCCACTCCCACCTCAGGTTGCAGCCCGGATTGGAAAAACCTCGGCCTCGCGAAAAAAGTCGTTACTTACTTACCTACCGTCCGCCCGCCCGCACAAAGAGTTAAGGTGTCGCGTCAGCCGTGAATGAGGCACATGTATTGTCGTCATCTTGAGCCCGGGCGCTTCTCTCTGTCCAATAGCAAGTGTCATCTTTTCCCTTTTGAATCCCTGCGAGCCTCCGGGCCATCTTCCTGGCTTCCGGAGTCTTTTCAAGTGGAACCAGAAGCAGTTGTTTGCCGGTACTACATGTACATTGGAGGTCTCGTGCTACCAGAAGACTACTTCTTCTAGAGGCCTGTCGCATGGCGCCCCGCTAAAGGGGAGGAGCCGAGTGGTCAGAATAAAAGAGCCGGACTAGCTGGCCTCAGGGGAAAAAGGGGGCGGCGGGCAAGCGTCCCGGTGGACTGGGTTGATCTGATGCATCTTGGCGAGGAGTGTCCCCATGTCGCAGACTACGCAATGACAGATGGGACACCCCCGCTCCGCGGATGCGAGAGGAAGGGAAGGAGAGGAAAAAAAGTGAGGCAGGCTGCGCGAGGAGGGGGGAAGGATAGGGATGAAAAGGTTGAGCTCATATGGATGGGTACGTAGCATGTTTCAGAAGCTGCGTGGACAGCGTCGAACCCAGCAGGCCGGGTGGCCCGATCCAAGCTGGATCGCTGTAAGCAAGGGAGGAGGAGGAGGATGTGTTGATGGCATCGTGATGTTGAGTTAAACCTTGGGGGCCACAGATGTGCAGTGCAGTGCAGTATGCAGCCGTATGATGGAAGCATCTGCACGACGGTTGAAAACGCTCAGACATGTTGGGCCTCGCTACTAAAGTCGCCCGTCCATCCAACTCGAGTTGACTCTTGTGCAACGGCGCGCGCTTCTTCCTTCTTCCTTCTTCCTTTCTCTCTGTCCTTCTCTCTCTACAAGAAATGAGAGGATCCATCCGTCATCTCGTGTTGATTGCCAATGACCCCGCAAGCCTTCGGCGTAGACCGTCAGCTCAAGCTCAAGCGCACTTCCTGGGGACTTCTGGGGCTGTAAGAGGCCCTTGTCCTGGTGTGGTCAGCAGCTGAACGTGTCGGAAGGGAGGGAAAGGCAGGGGTTAGACGTTTGGACTGAGAAGTTGGCCAACTGACCGCTGTTCGCCCCGGTTCTTGTTGGAATTCTCGAAGGTTTCGAAAAGGGGGCCAGGGTTGACTTTAGTGCGGTTTGCGAACTCGAACGTGCGGGTGGTGGATAACCACGTCTCGAGCTTGGACGGGGAGGGGTAGATATAACATGCACCTGCAGGAGCCACAAAGAGCCTAGCAATTTCCCTGTCTCTCGGTTTCTATTGTTTTGCTTTTTTATTGCTTTTTTCTTTTTTATCCTTTCCTGTACCTATGGGCCTACCTACCTAGGTCCTACCTAGAAGGGGTGACGGCGGCTCTGCATCCCGTGATTTGCATCCTAATCTACCATGTCGGGGAACCTGAGTTAATCGATCCGGACGAATTGGATTTGGACCGTGTCTCCCTTTTGACCGTAAAGTAAAAACTTACATGTCCTATACAGCCGGGAAAGGACAGCACAGCACAGGTAAGGTAGGCAGGCATATGCCAGCAACAACACAGGCATGCTATGTTAGTAGTTGCTGGTGAGGGCATGTGATGAGACGGGACAGGTCATTATTATTATTGTTGTTATTACTACATAACATTCAAATTAAACTTACCGTTGACTGTGCTAAGACTTTACTCTGTCTCTCAGACATTCGAGTTACAAGTCGAGACAGTGGAACCTGATAGGTAGTAGGTAGTACGCAGTCCAGGTAGGTATGGAAATTAAGATAAACAATTCATAATTGCCCAGTTATGATTCAAACGCAACTAACTAATAAGCAGAGCTAAGCTAAATAAACAACCAACAACACCTAGTCAAAAGTCTCGCCTTGACTATTTCCCAACTATGCATGTTTTTACTTTTGACGACTCGACGCTCTGGCCCCGGCACGTTATCCGTCACGATGATCACTTGGCGCCGTTGCGTTGATGACGTCTGTTCGCGATGCATTTGAAGCAGTAATGACGGGCATTGACTTTTTTTATTATTTTAATTTTTTTGGTCGTGTCGATATTAAAGTTAATTACTACCTTATAATATACGCGAAGTGTGTTTTTTGAGTTTGCGCGTTTTAGACCGTGGCATTTTTAGAGGGGGGTTTTGTTGCTTTTTTGTTCCCACATCGAATCTCACTGATGATCTGGCAAGACAAGGGCGGTTCCAGATCACCGGGTCTCCTTTTTCTCAGCCCAGCCGAGCCCAGGGCAGGCCAGCCCAAGACGACGCAATTAATCTCCCGCCTGCAGCCTTAATTACTATCCCGCTTACGCCGCAACTAAGACGGTAAGTATTGCTGGTCTATGTACTATGTAAGTGAGGTCAACAACTCGCTGGCCAACACAACACTCAGCATAAATGGCCTTGATAGTTATAGTCTCATTCTATACCAAAAGCCCTTGCCATGCCATGCCCTGTCTTGTCTTGTCTTGTCTTGCCCTGTTCCAGATCCCTTGCTGTCGATCCATTCCTAAGCAACCCCATGTCAGTAATTAATCCTGCCTTGGCTTTGACTCACCTCCCCTTGCCCTGCCCTGCCCTGCCCTGCCCTGCCCTGCCTTGCTCTAACCAAACCCTTGCCGATGTACCGACAGCGCAGCGCTTGCATCTCACCGTTGGGTTGGCTCCCCGCGTCAACACAACACAACACCATGGAATGACTTGGAGCCGAGCCGGCGTTGTAAAGGTCTCTTGGGGGGCGTGCATGAGTTGAGCGTGCGGGCTCAACTGATATTGTGGCGGTGACAGTAGAATCCCCAAGTCGACTTACACGGGAACTGAATGACTTATCACATCCCGCTTCATTATGCTGTCGCCCGCGTAAAGAGCAAAAAAGCCACAAGAGTACGGGCGTCCTGGAACGGTGACACCCCTGGGCTTGAACACAATTTCAAGTTTCAAGGGATGTATGTATGTATGTATGTACATGGTAGACCGCTTACAATACGCGGAACTCATATAAGCGCCCTTAAACTCGGCTACGATACGATATGCCGTTCAATAAGTATCATGGTTCTGATGGGAATCCTTGAGCTCAGGGATTTTGATGTTTTCCAACCAGAAGCTCCAAGTTTCCAACTTCTTCGCTGCAACTGGTAGATAACGAGGGTTCTCGACTCCTGTCTTCGCTTAAAAACTTTCATGCTTGTATCGCATCCTAACCACCTATACACATGTCAATGACAACCACTGTCCACCAATATTGAATTAACCAAGGATGCAATGTTTCAGGCATCCACTCGCCATATGCCGAACCTCTTTGCTTTGCCATATCCTGGCCTACATCACCCTATATTTCTTCTCTTAATCCCGTATCAACAACCAATAGCCTAACCGTGACACTCCTTGAAAGAGACACGTAGCCAAGGAGACAGTCAAATAAATGGATCATATACGATAGCATATCTATCTACAGCCGAGTACGGTGACAAAACCACCATTCGAGGCAATGAACCGGATACGACATCCCAATTTGCATGTACAGCCCCC
This sequence comes from Fusarium buharicum, assembly GCA_014822075.1. Classification (NCBI taxonomy): domain Eukaryota; kingdom Fungi; phylum Ascomycota; class Sordariomycetes; order Hypocreales; family Nectriaceae; genus Fusarium; species Fusarium buharicum. Next base: position 64,925 of record JAATHB010000125.1, read on the forward strand.
AGAATGGCTTACTATTTTCAGCTTCATAGGGATCTCCTCTAACCGGAACTAGCTTCATGGTATGCATCACACCAAACCGAGAAAGAAAGGGAAGGAGTTTCAACCCCCATGCGTTTCAATCTGATGTATCTCAAAACCTCACTGATCGGTGAGCGGGATAGCCTCCCCAGGCAGCCGGATGGCAGGGTAACTTGCAGGGTTTGCACGGAAATGTTATGCGATCAACTTGATATTCCCGTTAATAGATAATATATGTCGTTGGCGGGTACCTTAGCCGGATGTCTTGTCTCAGACAGCTTCTGAACGTGCAACCTCGCGTGTCAGATTATTTCCGGGATATGTCTCTTCATGAGGCAAAGCCTCAAGGAGATATCTGACTCTGCGTAAGCAAGCTGCCTAGGTTTCTCAACTGAGTTCAAGCGTGGTACATGCTTACCATACATGGCATTGATGGGTTGATGCCATCGTGCCATTTCGCAAGCGACTACGACCAACGATGCAAGAGGTCAGCATGAGAATCAAGTTATCGACAGCCACTAATATTAGATATCGACCAGAATATTGATGCCTGAGTACTCGAAACGAGATTCGCAATCATGAGCCTATCCGGAAAGGTTCCTAGGGGGAAGATCCAGGGTATATCACCCCTGGTCCAACATATTGAGAAAACAACCTCTTTCCTCAATATCCCGCCGCAGACTTGCAGAGCAACCCGGTCGGCCATGTGCTGAGTAACCCGTCGCCCAGCCCGTGAGACAAGGAGATTATCCAAGTCGGTCGCCCGATGTGTGAGGCGCACACTCTCCGTCCAATTTGGGTTGTCTGGCCCGTTGACTGACCCGATCCCGCGGCTCGGGAGCTGCATGACAGAGGCAGAGATAGTCTCAAGAGGCATACGGAGACTTGTTGATGGTGGTCTCACGGCTCGACTACAGCCAACCAACTCCCCAGCTTGAGTGAACTTGTCTGCTTGTCAACATTGCTGCGTGGCTTGGTTATGATACGCATGCTCGTCTGTGAAACAGACAGAGACGGCTGACAGAGACGTGAGGGCATGGATGGTGACGCTGGGGTGACGATTGGTTCCCAAAGTCAATTCCGAGCTACTGTAGCACCTCAACTGAGCAGCCTTGCGGTACTTACCTTACCTTGCTTGAGTATTAAACAGCATTGTTGTTGGTTGTTGATACATAATGCCTGTCGTGTAACATGAACTCCTGCACGAACCCATGTAAACTGCTCGTGCTGTGAGGCTGAAGGTTGGCATGTGAGCAGTTTTAGTTCGACTATTGACGCACGTCTCTGCTATTGCCAGGAAGACCAAGCTCCTGTTGTTTGTGGTCGCACGTAGGTACGAGTATGGTATGTACCTCTCAAGACACTCTCAGGTATCACAACTTGCAGCACTTGATCAGCCCATGGCGGTTCGCATGAATGGATCTTGGGCATGCTACGGGTATCTTGTAAGCGAGAGCGACGATGAAAGGATGCTGATGTGATGCGGATAATGCCAAGGTTCCCGATAATCCCGCAGTATCACAAAGACAAGCATCCAAGTCTCTTTATTGAAACATTCTTATCGTTTGCTGTAACTAAGAACATGGCTATCTGAGATATTGATTAGCAAGACTCCCTATATGCAGGGCTAATTCTTACTTGGGAATGCAAACAGCCCCGGCTGGGCCTTGTGGTCTTCATGTTAGCCAAATCTGAATAGCTTCATGCATGAGAGGATGTCAAGTTGCCAAACCCAATTCCAGAAACATTTGAGTTTGACAAAAGTATCCAGACAGCTTAGCAGAGCTTTAGTACTGGATATACCCTGCTTATTTTGCCAGGCTCCTCTAATACCTCGAAGCCTCTATGTACAGTGTAAAATTAAATGTTGCAAAAACTTTAACACTGTCCCGGTCCGATGCCAGGACCCCAAGGCATCCCCGTCATTGGGCACCACTCTCTGACTCCAAGGCTGTGACATCGCAACTCTTCCCTCTTTTCTCACCCGTTTCACTATCTTTTCTAGCAGCCGAAGATCCCGTTCTATACCTCACCCATCTTCCGATTTGCTACCGAAGCCACCTACATTTTCCCCACCACTCAGACTTCGCCCACTTTCCGAGTTTCGCAATGGCTGGCAAGAAGGGCGAGAACAGCAAGAAGGTCGCGGGCAACGCTCGCAAGGCCGAAGCCGCCGCTCAAAAGGCTGCCGCCAACGACGCACGGCAAGAAGCCGTCGAGGAAGAGAAGTGGCAGAAGGGCGCCAAGAGCAACTCCAAGAAGTAAGTATGCGGCGCGGCGGAGTGGCGCATTTTCGTTTCGCTGACACCACACGCAGGGAAGCCCAGGAAGCCAAGGCTGCTGAAGCTGAGAGAAAGAAGGCCGAGAAGGCTGCTCTAGCCGCTGAGGACGACGCCAACACCCCTGGAAAGGCGCCCAAGAAGTCCAAGGCGCCCGTCAAGAAGTCGCGCGGCCTCGACCTCTCGCAGCTCGGCGACGATAACGACAGCAAGCCCTCGACCATCAGCGCATCCGGTATCGACAACGCCCTTGATGCTCTGTCCCTGACGGGAGGCAAGGACGATGGCAAGGTCGACAGACATCCCGAGCGACGGTACCCAGCTGCGTACGCCAAGTACGAGGCGCAACGGCTCGAGGAGATGAAGAAGGACGGCAGCGGCGTGGGCTTGCGCCTGGATCAGAGGAAGACGAGAATCAGGAAGGAGTTTGAGAAGCATCCCGATAACCCCTTCAACCAGGTGACAGCCTCATACAACGCTACGAGGGACGACCTAGCCCAGATCCGCGCACAGGAAAAGGCCAAGATCGAGCAGCGACTCGGTCACTGATTTGCACTTTTGTGATCTCTTATTGGCATTGCGTGCGACTATGGGCCTCGGCTGGATATCATCATGAGGAGAGGAGCCATGAGTGCCCGAGGATAAAGAAAAGTTTCATGACGGAGTACTTGTTTAGGGAATAGACGACGGCTGGCATCTTGAGCAACTAGTTTAAGATGTTGCTACGAATTATAATGAAATGAGCCTATGGGGATTTTACTTTGTGATGAGTAGAGATATGAGTTGGTTAGACAGTCAACTATATTGCTCTTTCTTTGCAACATCGTCAGGCCTTTGGGTTGTGTCATATCTTGACCCCACCAACATGACCCCGCCATCGGCCTATGTTGGACGGCAGAATCTCAAGACCGCCTTGCCATAGGGTAGGTTCCTTAACTAGAGCATCATGACATTCAGCGAGTTGTCATGAGAACTACCTATTGCAACTAGCCTTGGCTTGGAATAGGGTTGAGTGATACCAGGCTTATCATCGACACATCCTATATCGTATTAATTGCTGCATAACTGTTGGTGGTTGCTCATGACTTTAACCGTGACAAACCCCGCTACATGCTGCTTGCTACACCGCCTGCCATATTGCAACTGAGCTCCTACAAGCTCAATCGAGCTCGAAGAATCAAAACCACAATTGACCCAATCTCAACGACTGCTTTACCTTGTTCATCTACAAAATACCTCATTTCCTGTGTGCATAGCAAGTTGTTCCAAACCTAATTCCAATGCCGTCCGTCAACATGAGCGCTCTGCCCTCGCTGCGCAGACAACAGCTCCTCTCAGAATTGTCCGCCCTTCCTCTCCGAACAATCCAATATCACGGACCAGGCTAACGGTGAGACTGTAGCGCTGGGCTCAAACAGGCCTGTCCCGAGGGGATATTCGTTAGTCTCACACCAGGAGATGCCACGCTCTGGTCTGGTGTGCTCTTTGTTCGCAAAGGTGAATGAATCTCTAGAGCTTCACATCCCAGGCCCTCTTGCTGACTTTGCCAGGCCCCTATTGCCCTGCCATACTTAGATTCCAAATATCGTTCCCCGACTCGTATCCTCAGCTTCCGCCCTTGGTCACATTCTCAACAGACATGTTTCATCCTCTTATCACACCATTAACTACATACATGTACACAACCGATATCCAAGAAAGCGGCACCGTGAGCGCATCGGATCAGGAGCGGCTACCGCCGGGAGGCTTCAGTTTGCGCCACGGGTTCCCCGACTGGTTTGGACGAGGCAGGCGGAGCACGACAGAGGCACGACAAGCTTCAGGCCAACAACGGGTGAGGAGTCCTGGTGCTGCTACCGCCTCGAGCAGCACCACAACGCCAGCATCGACGGCACACTCTGCACCGGAAATACCCTCGTACATGCGCACTGGCCACAAGAGTGTCTCTGCTTATGAAGTTCTGCACTATATCCACAGCGCCTTTGACGACGAAGACGTTCTCGACTCGATTCCCCTCACAGCAGCGGGCAACCCAGGGGCCTGGCATGCCTGGAGGACACACCGAAAGGCCACAGGAAAACTCGTAGAAGAAGCTGCGCCAGATTCAACAAATGAAGAGCCAAAGAGCAAGGATGACAGTGTGCAAGTCGCAGAGAACGTGCAAGATAAAGCAAAAGCTGCGTCGACAGTTACACCAAGACGGCCCGGGGAATGGAATTGGGATGGGGTTTGGGAAGATAGAGTAAAGAAGAATGTTGCGGCTAGCTTGTCGGAGCCAGTGCTCTATGGCGAGACCAAGACTTCAGATGATCTGGTAAGTATCACTTGGCCAAGACGATTCAAACTCTACTAATCCTGGATAGATCAAGTTCCTTGCTATGGAGGATAACGACATCGACTCTGTAAAGGAGAATCTCCGCCGTACTCTTGGACAAACCTCATGAGATTTTAAACTGCCAAGACACCCGTTAACTCCTCCTACCTTAGACCTGTAGGTAGGTAGTGAGTGCCTTATTCACTCAACTCTCTTCCAATGGAAGATTTCCAGAGATGAGCTCGCCTTCTTAGCGGCTTTCAGGCATGGAACCCTGTCATGGCAGTCGTTGCTTTGGAGAGTATGTCTTTGAGGAAGGAGGAATGGATCGCGAAGTTTCTCTGCGTTTTTTTTGTGCTGTAGTCTGGGCTGCGCCTTCTTGTTTCGTTTGTTCAAATAGCAGGAGCAACTTTGATACCCCCGATGTCTTTTGTCCGCCCTTACATCATACTTGGAATTTACATTAAGAACACTCAGCTGTTAATATCATCTTTGTCCTTATCATTGTATGCATCTCGAGGAAATCATTCCAAGCGCGGATTCTTCAGTTACTCCAAGCATTCTTGTGAGCCTGCATGCATTATCCAGGACGTGTAGATTGTGCCGCATTCAAGAGTCAACGTCAGCATCGTACAGGCTTAAGCAATAGATTCATCGACGGCAATCACCAGTTCAGACTGGGACAGAAATCGAGGGCACAATGAGCTTTCACAATAGACCAACATTTTCAACTGCAAGTCCTGCATACAGCGCAATGTCGACTACAGAATACGACGCTCCGCCGTGGAGAGATCCATACACTTGCGGCCGTGGCTCTGTCTACGAAAAGCCGAGCCCCTTGAGAATTATGAAATATGATAAAAATGTTAACCGGGATATCCGCGATGCAACATGTTATCCAAAGCACCATGGAGTCAAACACAGCCAGACCGTCCAGGGAAGCGAAACGCTTACAGTTGCCAAGAGGCGAAAGTTTGACACAGGACGAGTTATTGCACAAAAAGAGAACTTGAGGATTTCCCAGTATGACCAGGGGTTGAACTCTCAAGGTGGTCAAAACCCCCGTGAGACCAAAGCTTGGATACAGTATGATAATCCACCCCGACGTTTGGAGGTCACACCTTCGCCCCAGCTATCGGTCAGGAAAACGAGACAAGCGCACGAAAATTCAAGGGTTCAGTTTGGACAAACCCACTCGTCCGCTTCTTCATCTAACACCTTGCCTGTTGGGTATGGTCTGCGTCGACCTGTCAAATCCCGCCCCCCTTTATCCAACATATGCGACGACGCAACCTTGCTGAGGGGAGACTCACCCCCAGCATCTCCTGCAACCGGCCTAGAAGAGAGCCCATTACATACCAGCGGACGCTATTCTCCAGCACCGACCGAGAGCTTCGCCTTCTCGCAGCAGCCAAGACCTGCATGTCTGTTAGCACCGCACATCACTATCACGCCGGAAGTCACTGCTCTCGAGACGGGGCGTCATGTGCTATGGGCAGCCATCGAAGTATCTACTAGACCTTGGCTTATCCCTAAGAGGAGAGACCAACCGGGAATTCATTGGGAGCGGCCAAACTTGTTCATGGATCTACCGGATTTACCTGAGTATAACCAACAAGACCCATTTGAACCTGATGGTCTTTATGACTTGAGCATCCAAGTCATACCAACAAAAAAATCATCGATTATCCGCATCCTGCAGGACCAGTCTTTCCCCATGTGAGTATATCGTCGGAAGTTTACGCTGACCAAGGCGCTGACTGACCGGCTAACAGCAGCCGCCTGCATCCCGGGTCGAGTGTTCTGCTTTTAGCTCAGATACAAATCCATGTTGAGATGGACGATCAGAAAGAGAGACAAGAACGTCCTCGACATGAATCGGACGATTTGATTGAAGCTCTTGAGGTGGAACTAGGGGACTCCGACGTAAAGTATATGGCGGTGCGGTTATCATACCGTCACTCAGCGTTTCCCACATCTAGGTACATCGGGATCGCGTACGAAGAGTCCAGCATGCATAGCAAGATTGAGACAGTAGCTACGGCATCTGTGAAACTCCACAATGCAATGTCATTATGGTCTCCTCCTCCGGCGCCGATGTCCAACGCATTGCTGCCACTAATCGAAAGACACTAGGGTGTCAAAAGCGCACAGGAGGTAGCGAGGCAGATTGAGGTATCGCGCTGCGCCCAAAGGCAGGCAGAACAGGCGACACGATCATTATGGCGACAACCGAAGGAGCCTGTACCCAGGATGCAGATCCAGGCCCCTCTTATTCCCTTGAGACATGCCAGTCTTCAGCGAAACCATGATAGGGGAAAGGATGACGGCACAGCGGTATATTACCGCTCTCAGGAGGGGGCAAGACACGGATCATCCAGATGTGGCAGCACCACATCAACTTACATATCAGAGCAGAGCCAAGGGGTTCCGTTGGCGTTAGGAACTATCAAGGACGCGGAGGCGAGCCAACATCCCGCAGGACAATTACAAGAAGCAGCGGTCTCTCGAAGGGAAGTTGAAAGCCCCACTGCTCAGGGTCGAAGAACTTATTCAGGGAGCTCTGTCAGCAGCACATTGTGGAAGAGGCGATCTCTCGGAGCCGATACTCTCAGGGGTCTGTTTCCTTTGATAGCGGGCCTATCAATGACTGGGGACCAAGAGGCTAAGAGCGGACGGTTGCGGGAGGATGCAATGTCGCCAGCGCGTACGAAAAGCAAGAAAGACGCAAGCCGATGGGGGTGGGCAAGCTGGTTTTAAGCCGACCCAGTGAGAAGGCAGAGTAGGCAACTCGTACACGTCTTGAGATTCGTATGTTCTTGTTGTTGGCTATGAAAGAAAAGCTGTCGCTACCTCTACTATAGTTCGTCCTTCCAAGGAATAGAGATTTGAGCACCCTTTCGCGCAACAGTCTTGGCAGCTGCTCGGTTTGCTGCGGCGACGGCAGCTTCGATATCAAAGTCACCTTCTCTAGCGGCCACAACAGCCAGGGCATAAGAACCAACAAAGGTGTCGCCGGCGGCTGTGGTATCCACTACGGTTGTCTTGGTGGCAGGAAGCAAGGCAGTTTTACCTCGTTTATCAACGAAATAAACGCCGCGACCTCCTAGAGTGATGATGACATTGTGGACTCCACGATCCACAAAGACACGGCCGACTCGATGCAGACCATCGAGGTCGTCTAGCTCAGACTCAGCGCAGTCCGCAAGAATGGCAGCCTCGGTTTCGTTAACGACGAGATGGGCCAGACCATCATATGCATCCAGAGGAAGGGGCTGGGCCGGTGCTGGGTTGAGAAGAACAGGAACGCCATCTGCCTTGGCGGCTTTCAAGGCCTGCATGACAGTGTCAAAAGGGATTTCGAGCTGCATGATGAGAAGATCAGGACGGGGGCCCGGAAGAGTCTCGAACTCTGCGGGGCGAAGAGAGTGATTAGCCTCAGGAGACAGAATAATTCGGTTCTGACCCGAGGGCTCGTCAACGATAATGATGGCCAGGCCAGACTTCTGGTCTTGGCGGGTAGCGACGGCATCGACGGCGACACCAAAGGAGCGAAGACTGTCAAGTAGAAGGGTACCGTAGGGATCAGTACCGACAGCTCCCACCATGGAGACAACAGCCGAAGGGTTTGACAGGTCAGCGGCGCGGGACAGCTTGCCGCATGCAACGGCCTGGTTGGCGCCCTTGCCGCCAGGCGAAGTATTGAAATGGTTCGAGGTGAGGGTTTCACCAGGCAGGGGATGATGTGGGACATAGGAGACGAGATCCATATTGAGAGAGCCCAGGATGGTGATGTGTGGGGAGTTAGTGTGAGAAGCCATGATGGGCGGACGGATTGTAGCAGGCTTGATTGAGTCGTGGTTTGGTGTATGTATGAGGATGGATGTGGTGGTCAAAGACACGCCGTGGGTTGTTGTGTGATACTGGCCTGCCCGGGTGCCTAGCGCAACGGTGAGCCGAGGAGGGTTCGGTTATTTGATTTTTGGTGTGTTGGCTCAAGCACAAGCTTCGACAAGGTCTTGAAGATGGAGATGGTTTATTTCAATATTGAATATTTGTGGTGAAGAAGGTTTGATAGAGTCAGGTGGATTGAATTGATGAGTTCCCCGCCTGGAGGGGCTAAAATTAATACGGAAGGTAGGTCCATGTCGGGGAATCTCCAATCCACTTTCCAAAATGGACCCCGTTTTTGCATTTATCTGGTTTGCAAGCAGTTTACCATTTGTTCTAATATAGCAAGTTGTAATGTGATGTGTTAGTATCTAACAGTAGTCTGAACTTTGCTAAACTCATATCCATCCAAACTAGTACGATATGCAAAAAGTTGGCATAGGAGAAAGACTATCGCAAGGGGAGGAAGAATAGGAAGTGTCTGGAGTTTAGCCAACATTGCTGTAGATAGAGAGATTCCCTTAGATAAATCGCCACCGAATTCGCCTGTTTCTGCCATCGGCATTCATCACGCAATGAAAATTACTCTGTCTACAGAACTTTCTTACGATTGACAAGTGTACTAGGGGCCAAGACTGCACTGAGGTCGCCGCGGAGGGATAAGCAAAGCGGAGAGCCAGTTGGGCTCTACCTTCTAATATCCCCTAATCCAACATAGCCCTGAGGACCAGGATCTGCTCCAGCACGCTTGAACGACTGGTACCGCCTTTGGATGTTTTCGCCTCGACACTCATTTCATATTCGAGTGCCTCCGCAATGTCTGCTCTCCTTCATAGTCTAGATGATTCTCACCTTTGCCATTACGCCCCTCAGTTCAAGCCGGCAGTTCTGGCATCTGATATATACAACGATAGCAACACTATTGTCCTCGTGTTCACTGGCGCCAGTGGCCACGGAAAGAGGACCGAGATAAACGCTTTCATCTCATATCTCGAAGACCGCGCTCGCGTGCTCGTTATTGATTACCTGTTACCGGATTCGTCCACTTCAATAGCAAGACGATGCTCATCGTCGATATGCCCGGCTTCGGCGACGCTCTGATCACCCTTAATCGCCCTTCTACTCAGGTTAAAGCAGCGCCAGCTCAGATTTCCTACCAGAACCGAATTTGGAAAGGACGAATTGTCGGCTGTGACTATTGAGGTAATCTTCGCTTTCGCATATACGAAATACCGGTAGTGTACATGATAAGTGCCGGCTTATGGACGTTAGCGTCGGTATCTATTAACCACACTTCAACCGCACCACATCACATCACATCACATCATTCTAGAACAGTCAACCAACACATACATGTGCTAGACTTTCATGCATAAAACAGGGAGACAACCTTGTTTAGATGCAAGATTTAGCCTAAATAACCTGCCCTGGCAGCTCGGTCTCGCATTTGAGAACACCTCGCTCCGGACCCTAGCCTCATCCCAAATGCCTGGGAGCATCTTGCTTTGTCGTAACCAACATGCATGACACAACCAGCAAGGGCTTGAACCCGAAGGAACGGAGCTGAGGAAGTTGGGTGCTTTTACTGATAATTTAATAGGTCAATCGCCGAGTGTTTGTCAACCGAGTAGACTAATATTGGTAAAAAAAACAAGCGAGGGTGAGCATTGTCACCAACAAATGATACCCAGACAGGCTCTTCTCACTCCTTCGGCTGGGGAATCGGACAAACATTCAAGAGAGAAAAGAGAACACAAAGATTTAAATTAAGGTGCAATTCACACAACGAGAAAGTCTTAGGCAAACCTTGCATTAGCACAGTTCTGAGGACTCCATCTCTACGCACCGTGGTTCACACAAACGAACGAGTGGAATTTACTGCAAACATGATTGGAAGATGGATGACTTGATGCCTTGCTTTTTGAAGCATAAAAAAAGAGCTTGTGTTGATGATTGCTGATCGCCTCCTGTCAATGTAAGCAGCATGCGCAAATCTCAAACGCTAGGCCATTTTAAATTTGCAGTGCTTCTGTTGGTACTACCTGGGTACTAGGTAGGTATGGAAGGCAGGACCTAACTAACATTAAATGTTGCTTTGGTAGGTACTTTGGTCGAATGGCAAGTGGGAGACAGGTATAATCAGGGAAGGAGCTCTGGGTGTTGTTCAGTCTCGCCCTACCCTACCGGGAAGGCTACTTCGTTTCATGGATACATCGGTTACCTTACTACCTACCTAGGCAGCCAAAAGAGTACACTGTCCATACCTTCCTACATACAAACAGCTGTTTCAACTTCAAATTCAGCTACAAGCTTGTATAATAATTCTCTTCTTGCCCGACATACCTCACTCTGAGAACCCTAATCATGGCGATGGAAAGCTACTCATCCGAAACTATTGCACTGGCTCTTCTCTTTACAGTCTTATTTTTGTCTACATTAGCCCACTTGAACTTTAAGCCGACGCTTCCACGGCCTCCTGGGCCTCCAGCTGAGTTCATTTTGGGCCATGCTCGTGTAGTGCCAAAGGAAAACGCTGCGGCGGTATACGCAAAATGGTCCAAAGAATATAGTAAGTTTAGCCAGGTCAGAGAGAACATAACCAGATATATCGCTAACTTGGGCGCTGAAAAGACTCGGATGTAATTCACGTCAGATCTTTGGGCCGTTCTACCGTTGTACTTAATAGTGCAGAGGCAGCCAGAGACATCCTTGACAAGAAGGGCGCCAATTTTTGTGACCGGCCCAGGTTCACCTTACTAGAAGTGTGAGTCAGATAATTGATCTTTCAATCTTATGATGAATCCCTACTGATACGAAATAGCATGGGATGGGGAAAGACATTGACTTTTCTCCCCTTCGGAAAACACTGGCAATTGCACAGAAAACTACTCCAGACTTCATTCAGCAACACGAATGTCCGTCAATGGCACAACTTACAAATGAGTGAAGCTCGAATGACGGTCCAAAACATAATGAAAAAGCCTGAAACATGGGAGACTTCATTACGTCGCCTTGCGGTGGCTATCGTTCTGCAGGTGAGCTACGGCACAGAGGTACCCAAGGACGACGACCCTTACATCCAGATCGCCAACGATGCCATGTATGCTACTGGCAATGGTGGAGTTCCAGCCAACAGTATCGTTGACCTAGTTCCTCTTGGTAAGAAGAAAATAATCATATGACTACCCAAGTCGAGCTTTTGAGAAGTGCGACGATGAACTAACGTCATGTTCAGTCCGTCATCTTCCAGATTGGCTCGTTCGCGACTGGTCCCTGAGATTTGCCCGTCAGTGGCGCTGGGCTATTAAGAAGCTCCATGACGTCCCGTTCGCAGCCGCACAGGCTCAGCATGTAAGTCGATTAAACATTCATGATTTACCTTGAGTGTCAGACAAGGTTCGGTTCACGAGCTGACTCTGTCCCGCAGGGCAAGACTGAGTATCACAACAATACATCACTCGCACATCAACTTCTACAGCAATACAAACATAACGAATCTCTTGGCCGAGAGCAAGAGTGGTCTCTTGATGATATCAAGGGTGCTGCGGGGGCGGTCTTCATTGCGGGAGCAGACACAGTGGGTGCACACCAAAGCAACGATTGATTTTGAAAGCTGAGAACTCAACTTTCAGACATGGGCAACTTGCGTAATCTTCATCCTCAACATGGTTCTTCACCCGGAAATACAAGAGAAAGCCAGAACCCAACTTGATGCTGTTATTGGACCTGATAGGCTGCCCACATTCTCAGACAGGCCTTCCTTGCCGTATATTGAACACATTGTGCAAGAGATTTACCGGTACGTACGCTTCTTGACCTGTATTTCGATCTATTCTATCAGCAACTGACAGCGGGATCTCTGACCAGATGGTCACCACTGGCTCCTCTCGGTAAGTCTTGATTGTGCTAGTGGTCAAGAACCCTGCAAAGTTGTAACGTCTACTGATGCTCGGCAGGGATCCCACACAAATCACTCCAGGACGATGTTTACCAGGGCATGTTTATTCCCAGAGGTATTGGCGTTTCGGAAATAATTTCTAGATTGTTCAAATCGGCTAACAGTCCATAGGGTGAGACTATTGCCTTCCCCGTGTGGGCGGAAGTGTTTAGTGTCTGACAAGCGCCAGGACTGTGGTGTATGCCAATTCTTATGCTATTGCGCACGATGAGCGAATCTACCATGCGCCCCAAGAATTCAATCCTGGTAGATACGAAACTGGCGAGCCTTTTCCCGTAGGAAATTTTGGCTTTGGGCGACGGTGCGTACTAAATGACTGATCGCGTGTTGAGATGAGGAATCTAAGGAAGGGCCAGAGTCTGTGTCGGTCGGTTTCTGGCTGACAATAGTGTCTGGATCATGGTAGCAACTATGTTGGCTACCCTGGAATTCCAAAAGAAGGCGGCTTCAGACGGGACTCCGATCGAACCTCGGGTCCGATTTACCAATGGTGGAACCTGGTCTGTCAACCTCCCCCTAGCGATTCGGGTTATTCCCCTAGTCTCTTGTCGTGCATTGACAACTTGCTGACGATCCTGCTTATAAGTCATCCCGAGCACTTCGACTGTGTCATCAAGCCGCGAAGCCCCAAGGCTATGGCCCTTGTCGGGGCAGATCCCCAATAACGATTATCCTTATCCCTGCCGATATCTGCTGACTTGTTATCGCAAGGGTCTCAAACACAATAGTCGGTATGCGCAGAACTTTTGGGATGGCGACGCCCCTTGGCCAATCGGGCCACAGGCCAGTCACTTGCATATGGGATCTTATATCACATATCAATTTGCTTCTTTCGGTGCGACATGTTTTGCAGATTTAGGGTTATACCTTACGTACAGGCTACCCACCGACCAAACAAGGCATTGCCACAATCATGGCATTACACTAAACCCAATTAACCTTGAGCTGCTTTTTTGTATGATACCATCGTGCTTCAGGAAACCATTCCTCAATTAAGTACTCACTGTATGGTATGGTATATCTATGTTATGTCTTGGTCATAGGACTTGATAGAGAACAGTCGCCAGTACCTATTACCAGGCAATGGTCCCCCCGGCTGGTGATCTATCGTGGCATAAATGTAGGACCAACCCCCATTCCTAGTCATTTAAACTAAGCGACGTTGCTACAAGAGCAACAAGCTACTGCATGTATGTACCTATGTTGTAATCCAATTGTTCATTTCTATTAGACTCTGAGCGGGCTTTTCCGCTGTTACATCGTGTAGCATGTCGGCAAACATGTTCGTGTTGGAATCTGGAACAAGATTAATAATCAAGTTAGGATGTTGGTCGTTCGTGGCAGGAATACATAGTTGACATCCGTGCTAACCAGCTTTGGGCTGATTGTTGTTAGCCTTGTTGTCATATTCACGTGCTTTCTTTGGCCAGTCTCATCTCTGTTGCATTGACGCTTGTTCAGGTGAAGAGAACACAATATGTACATCCCATGTTACTACGCGTAACCTGCCATCAGCTGCTAGACACCCCTTTGCCGTGACGCTATCGGATGTAGTGCGATGGGCATTCAAGCATTGCAGATAGCGAGGGTGGGAGGCAAACAAGAGTAAAAAGCAAACAGACAAACAATCAAATAGGGCCCCTCCCTTTCGTTAGCTTACATGGGATGGGGGAGGGGCCTGAGCAAGGGGCGCAGGTATACGATGGAGGAAAAGGCTAAAATCCTCCTAAAAATTGATATTGAGCATCCTATTCAACTCATACAACCACCCCTGCAAGAGTTGACATTAAATGGCAGGTTCTAGGGCTGACCAGGGCTCAATGCAACTGGCTATAAACTTGGCATAGATCGCCTCGACTCAAGCGGCCCCTATTAGCGGTGGGATGACTTGGATTGATTCAACAGGAAGATTTACCTATCTTGGCCTGCCATTAATATACCACGCACACCTTACCTGGCAGATTGGTACAGATAGAGGGGCTGCATGAGTTGGGCAGTTACAAAAAGCAAACAAGTCTGTCTTGGTTTGTATCTGGTCAATGGCCGTCCAGGAGCCTAGACTCTGGTCGCAGCGTTCTGCCAGCTTGTCACTTTGGCCAAGGACAAGGGGTATGATCATCTGAAGGATGTCGGTTGAGCTGCAAGGCCCGGTTGTATGCAAGGAATGGTGGAATACTTCGCGAGCAATATCCATGTCGAGTCAGGATGCCACCGTTTCTTGGCGAGTCACTTGGAACCACTTGAGAAAAAAGTCCCTCAGCCCTCGTGTGATTGCAAAGTTGACCCTGTGTAATTCAACAACTGGGGTCTTTGTGGCTGCTGAGTGCAGACCTTGCCCCATGCATCTCCAACACACTATGGTGTACTCGAATAAGCGAAGTATTGTTGTGACACATCAGTCAGAGACCGACTTGCAGATTCCGGCTTTGAATCCGATTGCGTTGTGATAGAATCATCTTGGCGCACAACGCTGGTGGTCGATTATAGTGGTTGGAAAACAAATCTAGATCAGAGCAAAAGCCGGGAATTTGGTTAGTTGGCCAGCAAGGTTATTGCGGGACAAGAGAAGAAAAGGTTGGATAGAAAAGGGTGGCGAGAATCCCAATGCAAGATATGTTTGGCATCTTGGGCTCGAGTTCCGAAGTGAAGTTGAATTCAAAACCTCGAGCAATATCACAGCCTCGACCCCTATCGCCCAACCTTGGTATACAAGAGACTTTCTGGTGCTTTGAACCATTATAACGATTGTGGACTTCAAGTCGTCGGACATTAGTCAGACGATGCCAGTAACCAAAGACTTGGAGGCAAACCAAGAGCTCGAGACACCCAAGCATATATGCACCAATGGTAACAGCAGTGATCTGGAAGGCTCGGCTCCTGAGAAGCGAGTAGTGGGTATGCTTTCGAGGTGGTATAGATTTTTGCTTGATGTTGGCATTGAAAAGAATGGTATTCGGCCAGTTCTATCAGAGGAAAGAACCCAGACACAACACAGCAACCTGTTCACGGTGTTCTTTACATGCCTTCTCTGCATTCTACCGTCTGTCATCTAAAGCAGGCAACCCAATGATAGTATGATATACTAACAGAGAGCTAGTCTACCAACCGGAGCACTCGGCACGATGTCATATGGTCTGGGTTTGCGAGACGTCTCGTTGATAATCATCTTCTTCAACATCGTAACCTGCATACCGCCAGCATTCATGAGCATTGGCGGGTACCAAACTGGAATGAGACAAATGGTACAAGCTCGATATGCTTTCGGGTCAGTTTTGAATATGACGATGTTTCAAGATCTGACTGCTGACGCCGTTATTATGAAAATAGAATGTATCTCGCGATCATTCCAACCCTGCTCAGTGCGGGGACTGTGGCTGGATTCACTCTTGTTGGATCCATTATCAGCGGACAGGTCATCGCCTCTGTGAACGAAGAGACAAGTATCAGCGTGAATGTGGGCATCGGGATCGTTTGTGCTCTTAGCTTCATCATGGCATTTATGGGATATCGAGCTCTCCATATGTGGCAACGATGGCAGTGGCTTCCGAACTTGATCGCCATCACTATCGCCGTTGGCTGTGGTGGGAAACACCTGATAAATCAAGCTGACCATGAACCAGCAACCGCTAAGAGTGTCATCGGTTATGGAAGTCTGATGGCAGGTTATTTCATGACATTTGGGGGGACTGTGTCGGACTTCACCATATATCATAGTCGCAAGGAGTCCAAGTAAGTCATCGTCGCCCGCCGGCAAAGCGTACCAAGCAGGTTGATAAGTTAACAAACTTGACAGGCTCAAAGTGTTCTCGTATGTATATCTTGGTTTGCTAACGCCTTCGACACCTCTGCTTATCCTTGGGGCCGCAATTGGTGGTGCTATCCCTAATGTTGAGCCATGGAAAGCGGCCTGGGATGCTTATGGAATCGGCGGTGTATTGGCTGAGATGCTTGAGCCGGCGGGCGGATTCGGAAAGTTCGTTCTTGTCGTGCTCGCGTTCAGTGTTGTGGGAAACACGGTCATATCCACCTATTCGGTTGCTCTGTGTTTGCAAACGCTTGTCCCTATCTTCACCAAAGTTCCCCGCTTCTTCTTTATCATCGTCACGTTGGCCATCCTAGTTCCAATGGCAATATATGCGGCAGCCGAATGGGTAACATCCCTTAAAAACTTTCTGTCCGTGATCGGTTACTGGGCTGGGTGCTTCGACGCCGTCATAATCGAAGAGTTTATAGCATTCCGCAATAGGGACTACAGCTCGTACGATCCCAAGATATGGAATCAAAGAAGAAATCTTCCCACGGGACTGGCTGCTATCGGAGCGTCAATAATCAGCCTCGGCTTGGTTGTACCCTCCATGGGCACGCCGTGGTTCACGGGGCCTATAGGAGAACGAATTGGGGATATTGGTTTGAATCAGCGTTCGTTGTCACGGGGCTCGCATACTATCCGCTTCGAACTTTGGAGGCTAAGTTGATGGGCCATGTTTGAGGTATGCACAGAGCAAGGTCGGCATTATCACTTGACATTGGATGAACAGCAGTAATATGATTTTTCGAGGATCTCGTGTTGGTGAGGGTTGATTCTGAAGGTGGTCGCCGTCTTGTCACTGAGTGGTAGTGATGGGCGATGCGAGTATCGTCGGTTCAAGATTACCATGTGGAACCGGAAGAACAGCGAATACTCATCAGCAATGGGAATGGTGTGGATTCAAAACTGAGCAGGAGATGCTGATAAATATATAAAGCCTAGCTTTAGGCACTAGTTATGCAGCTTGCCACATAAAACAACGTCTTCGCCGAAAGGATGCCATAACACGTCTGATAGTCTTGCAGCTGGCACCGGAACACCTGCCGAGTCGTGGAGGCGATCGGGAGATACGACAACACCCCCCTGACCGAGCCAAGTGGGCGCAATCGTGACAATGACAGAGTCGATCAAATCATGGAACCTAGGGTCGAGCAACGAGTTGATAATTTGACCGCCCCCTTCGACCATGACGCTAGACAGATTCTCGCAGAATAAGGCATCGAAAACATCACGCCAGTCGAAGCGGATGCGGTCACTAGGTCCCGAAAGCTCGGCTGGAATATGAATATACTTGCCGCCATGTTCCTCAAGTAATGCAACGTTCGCGGCAGGCAATTTCTGGGTATCCATCCCAGTCAAGACAAAGGGCGCTAGGCCATTACCGAGACGGGCAACCTCGAGAACCTTGTCCTTATGGCTAGGAGTCCAGCGAAGATGGGGGTCAACGACGATAGGACGAGGTTGACTTGCAGCACCAGCGATGCGACAATTGAGGGCAGGGGAGTCGGCTAGAAGGGTGGAGACGCCGATGAGGATGGCTGCGTGTCGTGAACGAAGATAGTGGGTCATGGCTTTGGATTCCGGTCCAGATAACCGCGTACGAACACCAGGAGCCAGAGAAAGTGATGAGTCGAGTGAAGTCGCAAAGGTAAGAGTAACAAATGGCCGCGATGGTGAGGTTCCCGAAGGTGCTGTCGCAGGGAGCCGAGCCTCGAGCATAGCTGCTGAGGAAGCGGGGAAGCTGAGCTCTGACATGCTGATGTATGGCTAGAAAGGAGACTTCAAACAAGGGAGCAGACTGTAGTTCCTAGCTGGTGTAGCGATCGATTTTTGACAGTTGATCGTCGCCGTCAGTTATGGTTTGCAAGACCTAGCTAGACAAAGATGCCGCCGGCAACTCGACTGAAGGAGATTTAAAGAGACTGGTTAAAAACAAGACAAAGTGATGGGCAGGAGTGAACCAGAATCTCCATAAAGGGTTCAACCAGCTCTGCGTGAGGTCCACGTTATCTTGCAGTTATTGATGTGAAGATGGAGGAGATTCTTGATTCTTGTGGTTGATGTGAAGTTGAAATTGACTTTCTTTCCCAGGATCCAGGAAGGAGCGAATGCAAGTGGCTGCTTGTGTGGCTTCCTGCCGACGCGGGTACGACCCACAAGGTCATTAACGTTTCTTGGCAAGATGCTTGTCGTCACCTTCCAAATCTGTCAATCGTTGATTGGTACTGTCTTAAGAAAGATACAAGTTTGTTCCTATTGGACTTTCTTCTATCTTTAGGTACCTAAGCACTGGTGGTGGTTTACTGATATATCGGCTTTTATGACTCCTTAGTCGTTCTTACCACGCTGACCTCTATAGGGCCATGCCGGAATGAACACCCCGAGAATTGGTTTCTCTGGTTCCCTCTGGTTTATGCAATTTATCATATACCTTGACATTGACTATGCAAGCGATGAATTGAGTAAACACAAAAACAGCACCTAAGCTCGCGCTGCTCTCAATTCAGTGATCTTTCTCAATCGAGGCTATCCATTTATCTAGGGAATTGATTCGGCTACAGGCGGCTGACATACCTTCACCAGAGACTCTTGATCCGTTGAATAGCAATAAGGTATATGAACTACTCGCCTTGGCCTTTACAGATTCCTATTAGATTCAGTAGCAAAGAAATACTGAAGTTGGTCTACCTGACTGACCAAATCTTGTGTTTACCCTGGGTGCTATAGTCCATGATGAATCGCCCTTCATCTTGACCATATCAAAACAGAGAATACTTTGACGGCATATTGAGGTCAGTTAAAATAAGAGTGTACTTGGATTTAAAGTAAATCTACTTCATTTCCAGTAACCGAGCAGGTGGGCCATAGTCCGAGACCCGATGCCCTCCCTGGCAACTAATTTCAGTCACATGAATAGAAGCATCTGCGGCTGTTGCGGGGCTGATTAACGAGATCTAAGACAAACAGTTTGAGTACTGAACGTCTTGTCGCTATGTTCATTGCGAGGACGGTTGAACCAACAATTCGTGTAGCTTTAGAAACTAGGGTCAATAACATATGAACTTGATAAGCCTATCCTAGCCAGCATTATGTCTCTAATAGCACAGAAATGTCTTAGCGTCTGCATAATTAAAACAAGTTTCTTTTTTAGTGCTTATCCCAGATATTACTAGACAGGTTATTGGTACTGCATGTCGCATCGGCGCTGTGATTGTCCTCACAACCCTTGAGAGCTTCAGCCCAAGCCCAGTTGTGGCCGAAAGAATTATTCAGCGATCGGAATAAACATACATAGGAGTCTTGAATTTCAAACACACTCTGAATGTCCTGTTTTTACGAATGGCTTCTGAACGAGACGTTTTCAATTTCCAAGTCTTTATGCCTGCGCCGTAGCCCTGCTGTTGTATTCAGGTAATCAATGCGACAATACAATCGAGAGTGAATGCACCCAGACTGATGAATTTCAATTAACCAAGACTGATTTCTATGTGTATTTTATGTGATAGCAGAGTAAGAAGCGCGAGTACAGTTGGTCATCAGTCAAATATCGACCACGAACAAGCGACAGGTCAACCATAGTTAGGTATAAAGACCGAGAGGTTACTCTTTCGCGTATTTAGACCCTATGAACATACATTGGATTCTACAGAAATATGTGTAACGTTTCAATTAAGTACGCGTTTCCCAGGTGGTGTGATTGTTCCTCAGAAGAACACTTTGTATTACCCACATGAAGTCCTCTATTTACGTAGACAACCTGAGAGCACCTTTCACCTGTTTTATCTATATCTCGATTAAACATTATGTATCTGCTTCATTATTTTATTTAAAAAGCAGCAGTTCGTTTCAGTCGCGATGAACATCCTAAGCCGATAACAACTTCCTCAATACTCTTCCCCTTTTTGAGCTTGAACAGGTGCATGAAAGCCCGAAATTGATACAATAGGAAGATAAAAGGATCCAATACTACAATAATAAGTTTTCTGGAGGACTTTTGCTGTGGTCCGTACCAAACTGCTCAACGCGGTCATCCAGGGCCACTGCCCTTTTAAATAGTTGAGACAAACACCAGCAAGCTTATTTTACGCTGACGGGTCATTTAGTCTCCATACACTATTAAATATCACCTTAAAATTTTATTCGACTAGGTAAGTAAACCTAGCAGTTTTGATACGTTGTAGAAATTGCCACCTTCAGACGTGGTTGGCCTTTGCACTCCCCAAGTCTACTTGAAAAGGCAATATATGCCAATGTTTCTGAGCCCAACAAACAACAATTTGGAGATTCAAAATTTCTGACTAAAGGTGCTACGGTCGGATATGTATGGTTCTTATAGTGACGCCCAATCTCCATATCTGGGGCAGAAACAGCATGCGAATTCTATCTGCTCTTTTCAGTCGCTATGAACTTGGCCAAATCAACGCTGCTTTGATCGCTAGATATTTTACGTGAACAATCCTGTTTATGTAATGATGATGACGGTTATTTATTTCATTGCTTTTCATGCGGCTTGTAGCAGTGAATATGGAAGCAACACCAGCTCTTTCAGGGTAGATGTTGCTTGCTTGTGCAACCGAAAGAATCATTTGTCTACAAACAGTTTCATGAAAGGATTCATCCTAATCATGGAGAGTCTTCCAGCTATCTTATGGTGTTCCGCCATGGCATTTGCTTAAGCCTTGTTCCCTAAGGCAGCCTTCTTGAACTGAGGATTTCCATCATCATCAAACTCACCCCACTGAAAGAAACCACAATTTTCCTTGCCAGGCATGTTGTTTGCATAACACATCCAAAAGTATTTCCCAAAATTGTCCTTCTTTTTCGTCACGACCCTGAGCACACAAGGGAGACCACATGAGCATTTTGGTATGAATCGAGGGTGCATGTTGGCGCGGTAATCGCGATATGTGATGTTGATACGAGTCGTCCCTGAAATAGGATGAGGGTCGATCGACAACGCTGGTGCAATGCTGTGCTTCCATTCTTCCTGCATCTCGGCATGCATCACGAGTAGTGAGTTATGAGGAAGATGTATGGCTATCTGAGGCTCTGCATCTGGGCCTTGAATAGGCTTTTTGTCGTTGTCCCTAGGTATTATCCTACGGACACGAAACTCGCGAGCAACGCCCAGAGAAATCGACCCGATTACTGCGCGAGGTCCAAGATATGTGAGGTGATCACTATGCCAGCCAACATTCTCCTGTGGACCGGCGTAAGAGTTGACAAAAGCCGAGTTTGGGATCCAGGGCTTTGGAGACTGATATTTCAACTTCTTGCCGCCAGGGTACCGGGTCTTGATTCGTTTCTGGATCTCGGCGTTGACAGCCTCTTGGACTTTTGGCTTCACATTAACAAGTTGTGGTGTGATCGGCCGAACATCCTGTAGATAAACCATTAAACACTACACCAAACAAGTAAAGCACTTAAAGAATTACCGTAAGTCGGCCGCCATTGTAGTGATACTCTGTTTTCTGGTGCTGAATCTCGTCGTAGCTTTCTACATAGAAGCTGGATGTATGTGGGCTGGAGACTACATTCTCAAATAGCTGAAATGTGATCCTTTCGAAAGATTTTGATTCTTCTAATAACTCTTTCAGCAGCTCGTTGGCGTCTTCGGCAGGCAAGAAGTTGTGGATGATGGTGCATGGAGTGTGTTCCGCCACATCTTCTGGATCATAAAGATGCAGCGTACTCCCCGCTTTTGACTTGAGCTTCTTCTTTGTAGGCGCCGTAGCAATGGAACTGGAATCACTTGTAGATGCATATTGCTTCAAAGATTGCTGATATCCAATAACTCGAGCACCCTTCTTCACGTGGGGCTGGATCTTAAGCGACGCTGATGCCTCGGAAACAGACCCATCGTGCGCCAGCAGAATATCGAGCAAGGCCTCTTGATCAAGTTGTGGATGCAGCGATGATAAGAGTGCCAACTTGACTTCTGTAGGCTCTTCTGACTCCGCGTTTTCTGGCTGAAGCTCTGGGGACAATTTCCGTTTGGGACGCGTCAAAAAGGCTTCCATAATCTCAGTCCCCAGTTTTTAGGGCTTTTGTTCGTAAATGACGCGGTTGAAAGCAGTCTACGACAGACATATGCCAGCGTGATATGAGTTCGGTAGATGGAATCTAGGAAACTCGCAGAGCGCGACAGTCCTGAGGACGCGGTATCACGTGATGTTGACCAACTAAATGACTTCAGTTGGTACATAGACCCGTTGATGACGCGCTATCGGCTTAGCCGCATGCCAATGGAAGAACCCCGCGGCCTCGGTGCAAGGACCGGACCGAGGCACATGTCAATATAGCTTCGTAGGGAACTGTCCAATCTAGACAAGCAATTGTCTGCCGTAGCTTTGCTCTACCATAATACAACTCCCTAATCGATGCGCCTGGTCTCTGACGACCCTCCTCAGGCGCCATGGCTGCAATGCTAGAATTCCGCACCCAAGGGTACAACCCATACGCCGTCAAGTATTCACCGTACTACGACTCGCGAATCGCCGTCGCAACATCCGCCAACTTTGGCATCGTAGGCAATGGCCGCGTATTTGCTCTCGGTCTGACAGCGCAGGGCGTACAGGTCGAGAAGACGTATGCGAAACTCACACCTAACATGGCTGCGTAGGGGCTAACAACAGCTGTGTCGCAGGTTCGATACAAACGATGCGCTCTACGACCTGGCATGGTCCGAGATTAACGAGAACCAGTTGATTGTGGCCTGCGGTGATGGATCGCTAAAGCTTTTCGATCTGGGTGTAAACGACTTTCCTGTTATGAACTTCCATGAGCACAAGAGGGAAACCTTTTCGGTCTGCTGGAGTCCTATAACCAAAGATACCTTCATCTCCAGTTCCTGGGACGGTACAGTCAAAATCGTAGGCCTATGATCCTCCCTGGTATGCATTCAGACACGATTTCTAATGATCAACAGTGGTCACCGACGCGAAATCATTCGATAAAAACGCTCCCCATCGGGAGCTGCACTTATAGCACCTCCTTCTGTCCCTCCAACCCCGCCTTGATATCCGCTGTCTCTTCCGACTCTCACCTCCGCATCTTTGACCTTCGAATGCCGTCTTCGGCAAAGTACCACCTCACGGCGACGATACCTGTCCATGCACCGGGACCGCAACCATCTGCCGGCCCAGCTTCTCCGCCCTCTGAGATCCTCACCCACGACTGGAACAAGTATAGGGATACCGTCATAGCTACAGGCGGCGTGGACAGAGTATTGCGAACCTTCGATATCCGAAACCCCAATGGCGGTCCGCTTTCCGTGATGCAGGGCCACGAGTATGCCATTCGGAGGCTCTCGTGGAGTCCGCATTCAAGCGACACTCTTCTCAGTGCTAGTTACGACATGACAGTTCGTTTATGGAATGATGGGTCGAACCAACAGGGTCCGACAATGGGGCCGTCAATAGGCAATCAGATGGGAATCATGAACCGTCATACAGAATTCGTTACCGGAGTTGACTGGTGTCTCTTTGGTATGGGTGGTTGGGTAGCTTCGGTGGGCTGGGATGAGAGGGTGCTGTTGTGGGATGCTAACATGCTCATGGGCCAACGAATACCATGATTTTCGACATAGGTTGGCCTCTGGCTCGGCGTTGATTGGGAGTAAGCGTGTCTGCTTGGAATTTGGATCTGGCGTCGGATGTTCTTTCGTGGGTTATGATCATCATTGAAAGCTTCTCACAATTTTACAAATGGCTCAACAAGATAACAAGGAACAATGTGAAGAAGCGTCACGCCAAAGATGCACTTATTGGGATTAGAATCATTTCTTAAGTAGAGTTGTCGTTAATGACGCCTGCAGACATGTCTATAAACCAACCCCCTTTTCCCATATCATACAAATCCATAACATACAATAATGCCCGTAGAAGTACAAATCATCCAGCTGTCCATCATATC
This sequence comes from Fusarium buharicum, assembly GCA_014822075.1. Taxonomy (NCBI): domain Eukaryota; kingdom Fungi; phylum Ascomycota; class Sordariomycetes; order Hypocreales; family Nectriaceae; genus Fusarium; species Fusarium buharicum. The sequence goes on from JAATHB010000125.1 coordinate 89,107, forward strand.
TTTTAGTATTACATTTTCACCACTGGTAATCAAGCAGCGTTAACAGGCCAGTCCCTTAGAAGGAGGAGTAGCTGTCATCACCACGGCTGCGGCCACCACCATAACCTCCATCTCGACCGCGTCCGAAACCACCGCTTCGGCCGCCGCCATAGCCACCACTTCGGCCACCGCCTCGACCACCACCATAGCCGCCGCTTCGACCGCCACCACTTCGGCCACCACCAAAGCCGCCCCGGCCACCGCGGTTGCCATGGTCGTCACGGCGAACATTGGCCGACATGTTCTCAAAAGGATCATCGCTGTCTCTTCGTTCTCGAGATCCGAAGCTGGATCGAGGTGGGTTATCGTCGATGTTCATGCCTTGTGCCCGGTTCAAACCCATCTTCCTAACCCACATGGAGCTGACAGAGGGAGGAGCTTCCCATCCCCAGCCGGTGACAGCCCACTTGTTAACATCCTCGGCCAATTCCTGCTTGTCGGTGGAGACACCAAACATAGATGTGTAGGCTGTGCTGAGAGTACGACGAGGCAAGGTCTCGAAGAGCGCGCGGGATTCCTGGTGAGCAGGAGTGGCATCAGTGATCTCAGGATCGGTCTCGGCACTCTCAAGAGAGTTGTTCTGCTTGATAGGAAGGCCAGTGAGGAGTCGGCGAGCACCGCGAACAGAATGGTGAGGAATGATCAGCCAGCCCTCGCCCTCCTTGTTCTGTCGTCCTGTTCGTCCAAGGCGATGGATGTAAGACTCGCGGTCGCGAGGGGTATCAATCTGAATAACATGCGTGACATCAGGGAAATCCATTCCTCTGGCGGTGACATCCGTAGAGATGAGGACTCCAGACTTGGCGGAGCGGAACATATCAGCGGCCTTCTGTCGCTGCTGCTGGGAAAGCTTTGATTGCATAACATATGTGGAGAGATACGCCACGCCCTTCTCACGGGCTTCTCGCCGACGCTGGAAAAATAGCTCGCCAGTAAGCTCGACAAGAGCGGTGGTGTTGAAGTAGACAATGGCCTTGAAAGGACGTCCTGCAGGGTCCTCCTTAGCCTTGGCGACCTCACGATCGATCAACTCGAATAGAGTAGGGAAAACATTAGTCCAGCCAGTGGTAGGAACAATGTGCTGAGGCACCTTATCGTGGGTAAGGGACTCGTTTTCAGAGATGGTCTGGACGAATTCAAAATCATTGGCCCGAACCATGTTGCGAGCAAGGCGGATGACACTATCGGGAATAGTGGCAGAGACCAGCATAGTCTGGCGAACCTTGTCCTCAGGGCTGGGAAGTCTGCGGGTAATCTCATTGAGCTCCTTCTCAAAACCAACATCCAACATTCGGTCGGCCTCATCCAGAACAAGGGCGGCCAGGTTAGGCGCAGCAATCTCACTGGAGGGGTCAGAAAGCAAATCATTCAGTCGACCGGGAGTGGCGACCAGAAGATGGCATCCCTGTCGGTGAGTCTGACGAAGCATAGAGCGCTTGTCAGTTCCACCAACAGCACACTGAACGACGAGGCCAGTGTTGGCAACCAATCTACGAGCCTCGACAGCAATCTGCTCGGCGAGCTCTCGAGTAGGAGAAAGAATAATTCCACGGATATCATCGGATCGGGCAGCGCGTCGGGCTCCCCTGGTGGAGAGCGAAGGGTCCTCTTCGATCATTCTTTGCAGAAGAGGCAGAAGGAATGCAATAGTCTTTCCGGTACCAGTCTTGGCTTGTGCCACGCTGAGAAAAATTAGTTCAAGGCCAACCAATTTTTCCCCCAAAGATATCACTTACATATCAGTACCCTTGAGAGCGGGCTTGATGGTCTTGGCTTGAACAGGTGTCATGGTATCGTAGTTCATGTCGGTGATGATTGACTTGAGCAGATTCTTGTCGATGCCTTCGAGCTCACTGAATCGGACGACGGGCTCCTCGGATTCAGTGGTAGGGATCTGTGACTGCTCGGCAACAGCCTCGCTGCTGTATGCTCGAGTGAAAGAGGCAATTCTGCTAACGGAGGCGATTGACAACTGTGATTTCAAGGCTTGACGGTGGGCGACAGGCAAAGCGGCTCGGGTCTGGGAGATGAGGGCGGCCGTCGCAGCGGATCTGGCCTGGGTGGCACAGCGCCGAAGGCTGGATCGAAACATGATGGCCGATTGTAGAGAAAGATAGATGCAGAGAAAGTGACAATACCGCGACAGATCAAATTACCGCCGGATGAAGAATTAGAAGCGGCGTAGAAGAAAGAAGAGAGGGTAAAATAAATTACCGTTGGGGTATGGGAAAAATGGATGAGAGGCGATGAAGGGTCGTGCGACGCTACTTTTGTGAGAATGGAAATTTTTCCTGCGCTATCTTATCTGTTCGTTAGCCCAGGCGCTACCCCACCCAAGTTAGATCCCGTCTTTGTCACGTGGTCTGGGCGGAGGTTTACGACCGCTGTCGAAGATACATCACTTGCTATTTATTAGTTTTGCAGTTAAAATATATTTGAACATCTTAAACTTTTCCTAGTCTGACTCAATATATACAATACTCTCTTCTATTTATATCGCTGCATTAAATGCAGTTGCGTGTTCCAAGGCCGTAATTCCCAACGTCTATGTCTATAAAATCTCCGTTTCTGGTTTCTGCCATTAATTCTTCAAAGGTGGGTTCGGCCAATGCGCTTCGATTTGGACTCCACATTTGAGACCTCGCCGAGAGCTTCCGAGATACCCTGCGTAACGTTATCTACAGTCCAGACAAAAACTTCTGTGAGAGCCTGAGCAACTTTGCCATCGTTCATCTGTCCTATTGTCTCGGTCAGAGAGACACTTTGCTTTCCAACCGAGTTCACAAGGTTGAGGCTGTGGCCCACAAGTTTCTCAGAAACCTTGTACTTGCGTTCCAGCTGAGCCGCTGACCTAACAAGCCAAAGCACGAAAGGCATCAGGAACCCGAGTAAGAAGACCAGGTTGACGACAGCCATTTTAACTCCGCGACGAACGATGGAGCGAGGTTGACTCCTCTGGGTAATGCGGCCTGAGTTAGGACCTACCCGAGTTAGACTCATATTGGACTGATTGACTTGGTCTGGCAAGGCGCCTTGGATTCGTTGCAGCTCGCATTCATCCAAGTCCTGTGGAAGGGCTTTGAGGAGATATGTTACACCATCAACAAAAGCCTTTCGCTCAAAAGCGACATCTTCCTCTGCTATAGCAGCCTTGTCTCCATCTATGGAGATGTTGACAAGATTCGTACCTATTTTGACATAGTCAGCCTGCTGTGATGCAGTCAACCCATCAAAAACAACTCACCCTGCCGGGCAAATTTCCAGTGCACGCCAGACGCAGCTCGAACAGCTGGTTCATACTCTGGTGATTCAGAATAAAGGACCCGACTCATCGGCTGAGAGCGCACAGTTTGGGACTCTAGACGCTCCATCATATTGGCCTGGATCGGCTGTGTCACAGGAACTGGGACGTCGGCTTCAGAGAGAGGCCGAGGTTTTGACGGTGGCTCGGATATCGTAACCTCTGGATGCAGTACATATGTGCTGATACTCCGCTTGAGGAAACGGATCGGTCCCGACTGAAGCGACATTGGAAGCATGGCGACGACGTTGGAAATCCTGCTCTCAGTGATTTGGTCGACCTTGACTTCGTCAAAGGCTGGTGCAAATGATCTGAGACGGGACGTCATGTTGTAAATATGCGAAGGCTGGTCTGAGCAAAAGGGCGGTAGGTAGAGAGCCAATGTCTAGTAAATCATGATGCGAGTCAGGATGGAAGAAGGTATAAGTTTTGTTGCATGACTAGATTCACAAAGGTCTCATGATGTAAAAGACCAACTGATAAACAGAGAGAGAATTGTCATGAAACAATCACATCAAATAGAATCAGGCACGAGGTACGAGACCCTTATCGACCCGTCCCCCTTCGGGCTCTAGCTCTGACATGTGAAAACGGTAAACAAGGACAAAAAATTTGTTGAGACAAGGACCTCGAGAGCCATGAGCCGGGATCATGGATGGATACCTACAATACGATAAGATTTGTCTTCCAATGAGGCTTCGTCTTCTGGTGGGGAAAACATACACCCAAGACGCCTCCTAACCTTGTTAAAGCCATCATAATAGTGACTACATAGGTAGTAATCACACAATCATATGCCTCGGGAACAGACAGTATATGAGCGGTATTCCATAATCTGTAATACCTCGATCATGTATTTCATGCATGCAGCAATCAGAAGACTAAAACCCAATGTACCTATGTAGTATCTGATTTGCCAATTACCCTTCGCCATGCGCCAAACAACAAAAACTGACAAAAATGCTGCCTCATCTATAACAAATGCACAATCTGTTGCGTCCGATGCCATGCTACCCTAACACAAAAGCATCAAAACGCTCCCATCAAATTCCGTTCCACCCAGTGCCCGTATCACCACCTACTCAATTTCTCTGTACTCCCAAGTGAGACTTCATCAAGTACCCATAGCATTCATATACACATCTCTACCACAGACCATTACGACATGTCCTTGGCCAACTCATACGACCAGCCTCCCTCTCGTCTCAACTTGTCTCTGGCAGCAAGATCTTTTCGGATGTCATCCTCAGTAAGACGATCAGCACCACTCCAGTTGGCACTTGAAGTTCGGGCACGGAACTTGTGGATTCTGTCCTTATTCTTGCTGAAGACATCTTCCATATTCAAGGGTACAGGCGGGCCAAAGATTCGTGAAGGATCCATCGTCTCCTGGCGGTAAAGAGCTTCGGTAATGTAAGGAGAGTTGGCCCATGCTGCAACTGTACCAGCCGGTGCCTCTTCCTCGTCCTCGTCTTCGTCGTCTGTTTGAATTTCTGGAAGCTCGATAGCCTCGCCGTTCTGGAATCGTGGCGATGATCGCTGTGCAGACTTAGCTGCTGATTTGACTCCATTGATGGCACCAGGACGCGCCGGTGTCTTGTATGAAGATCCTGCAGGGTTAGGATTGGGAGCAAATGGAATTGCTCCTTTATGGATTTGTGCCATGTCCATAGGGTTGCCTCCTTTAGCATGGCTTGCTGGCTGGGAGATAGCAGTCTTGAACAGATTTTGAGTAGCATGCTGGGAAACGTAACCACTGGTAAAGGTCTTCGCCTGCGGGTCCTGGAATTGGTCAGTATTTTTTGCAAGAGAAGAGATATGTTTGGGATGTCTTACCCTCTTAATGGGGTTGGACGGGCGATAGGGAGGAGCCTTGATGTTGCGAGGCTCTTCTGCGTCCAGCTCGTCGGCAAAGTCATCGCTCGTTCGGCGTCGCTTCGCATCCTTGGCCTGGTATTGTGGGCCACGGGATGGTGGGTGCCTCGCAGGTCCTTCCTCATTACCATCGTGGCCAAGTGTTCTCTTGGGTCCAGACTTGGAACCATTCGCATTGGTAGAGCGTCCCATATCATCCTGAGATCTGTGCATGTTGGAATTCAGGCGCGAAGGAGGGCGAAGTGCTGAACCATCCCCTCGCTGTGACTGAGAGAGACTATAATCAGGAGGACCATTTGGTTGTGATCGAACGGCTGGAGGTGGAGCCGGTGTCTTCTTGGCCTTCTCGATGAGTGCTTGTCGGTCCCGGGCTGCTTGCCGTTGAGCATTCTTCTTTGCATCAGCCTGTTCTCGTTTCTGGCGATCTTCTTCTTGTCGACGAAGTTGTTCCTGTCTCTTCTTTTCCTCATTTGCAGCCGCTTTCCTTCGTTCACTCTCTGCCTTCTCGTCACGTCGCCGCTGTGCCTCTCGATCGTCTTGCTCCTTCTTCTTTGCCGCTAAATCAAGAGCCCTTGGGCGACCGTTTGATCCCACCGACGCTTTCAGATGTGACCCCGGTGGCTTTGGTTGCATAGAAGTCTTGCTCGCCAGTGACTGTTGAGGTGTAGGGTTTACTGAAGCACCATAATCCTGATATCCAGACACAGAGTTGCCAGGGTGATATTGGGGCTGCTGTGAGCCAGTATTGACCCTGATGACGGTAGGCGCTGCCTTCGCCTTGGTGGCGGTTTCTTTGCCGGGCTTGACAAGTCTCCTGTGCTCCTTGGGGCGAGATAGTTGGCCAGGCGCAGCAGAACGGGGGATAGAAGGCTGTGGGGCCACATTAGGAGCCTCAGTCATTTCCACATCCTGTTCCACGGCCTTGATATCTGGTTCTTCCTGAGCCTTGGCCCTTCGTGGGCTAGTTCGAGTTGCCTTGGGTGTGGCCTTAGGAGCAGTCATTTCGGTATCCTTTTTAGCAGCAACCTGTTTTTCCATATTGGCAAGCTTCTCTTGTTCTTTGCTGAAAACTCGAGCCTTTTCCCTTTCCTTTTCCCGTTCCTTCTCCAGCTTCTCCATCTGCTCGGCTTGGTACTTGGCTTCCTTCTCTCGCCGCTTCTCCTCCTTCTCGCGTTCTACTGAGGCCCTTGTTCGCTTGGCAACAGGCCGAGACACGGTTGACTGCTGCTCAACACTATCGCCGCTTCTATACGAGTCGAAACTTGCCTTGGGGGCAACGGACTCTGTTGATTGGCCAGGGTACATTCCAACGTGGGTTCTAGATGGGGAGAGCAACGAGGATTTACCTTCAGCACTCAACGCCGCACTGCTGGCAATAAGACCCTTGGATGTAGTGAGAATAGATGACATTTTATTCTTGAGATGTTTCAGGGGGCTGTCGCGGAAAAGCCTTGAGGGTGACTTCGCCGGGGATGGAGAGGTATGGGCCGTGACAGCAGAGGATGGCCTCTCAGAAGGATCCGAAGCCGAGATGGTCTTCTTTAAAGGACTCCCTTCTTGTGGCTCCAAAGCTGTTGCGAGTGGGACTGCGGGAACAGATGCAGATTTGCTGTGCCCAAGGTAACTAGGGCGTTCAGGAGACAAGATAGAGCGAGCAGGTGATTGCGTATTGGTTCGCTCCTCAGCATCCAGATCCTCAAAAGACCCAAGTGTCTTCTTACCATGGATTCCTTCCATAACATCGGCAGTTCGACTCTTAGAAAGCGACGGCCTAGATGGGGTTGTTGTTGCGGCCATAGCTTGCTTATCAGCTGGGGGGTCAATCCAGTCAAGGCTGCTGTCGTCTTCGGGAAAAGCACCGGGAGTTGTGGTTTCTTGTTTCTTGGGCGATGGCAATTTCGGTTCAGGAGCTGATTGAGATGTGGTTTGCGGCTGCTGTGAGTTTGCGAGGCCTGTAATTGATTTTGACGAACGGCTTCCATTTGGCTGTGATTTACCAAGCACACTAATTCGTTCTTGCAGCATTTGGGTGTAGGTCTTGTTGTGGTGCGAAGCAAGGTCGTCGGTCTGTTGGGTAGGTGCCGAGGGGTGATCGTCGACGTCCATCGCATCTTCATCTTCATCATCTGACGCGTCTCGTTCAACATGTTTTGTGATACTCTTTCCTCTTGTGCTTCTCCCAAAGTTGCTAGGCCTCTTAGGGTCAACGTAGCTTGGCCGGGAGTATCTGTGACCGAGACTTTTTCCTCCTGTTAGAGGTTCCCGAGCAGGAAGAGAAGGGAATTGTAGACTGTTGCGGAAACCTCGACGAACAGGGCTGGAACCGTCAGACTGAGACTGTGCGTCGTCCGGCGAGGCATTATCAGGCTCCTGGGGTTCGTCCTCAACTCCCTCCACGTCATTATCAGATGCCACTTGCTGAGTCTCTGCTGGCGAAGAAGCAATCTCAGGCTGCTTGGGAGCAGCAGCAGCAGCAGTATGTGAGGGGCTTGGCTGAAGAGGAGCAGCGATGGCTTCGTCAAGCGTGGCAGGATCAATAAGAGAAGTCTCGTCTTCGGTAACAGGGTCAAAATTCGTGAGGTGAGCATCTTGACTTCCAAAGTATCCAGAATCACCCTGTGTTTGGGGTTGAGATTTGGTCGGTAAAGCAGTTTCCTCGTCTCCTTCAACCGTCATCTGGACATCATGATCTGAATGGATGCCATCCGCGTCACTTGTTGGTTGTTCCTGTCCATCTTCAATTGGTTCGTCGGAGGTGGGCAATGTTGGTTTAGGCGAAGGCGCGTAACGTCGAGTAGGGTAGTTGGCCTGGTTTAACAACTCCTTTTGGGGTGATTGGGCACTGAGATGCTGCGCGAATCGGTTTGCTGAGCTCGATGGTGTGCCCCCAAAAACATTTGACAAAGGCTTCCAAGCATTAGCGGTTATTGTTCGTGCGTAACTGCCTATTAAACTCACCACTCTCGGCTCGGCTGTAATCAACTTGCGTGTAGTTCTAGGCGTCTTGCCGCGTAGTTTTCCCGGGGTTTTGAAGGTCTCGGCGATGTTGCTATAGAGCCATCAGTGATCGCGTTCAAAGCAAGAATCATGACGCGTACGTTTCATTCTCGCTGAAGATACTGGCCATATGCTCATTGAGCCAAGCAAACTCGTTGTGAGCCGCGTACGTAAACTCGTCAACCTCTACATCAACGATCTGGAGGGCAGATGCGCGCTCATCAGCAACCCAGGCTGCTGAGCCAGTTGGAATGCGCGGTCCTCGCATTGCCGTCATCGTGTCGGTTGAAAGGGCGCACGAGAGTGTGAAAGAAGTTGTAAGTCGACTATAGTCGTGAACTTTTGGTCATATACTCATCAGGATTGTAGGTCAAGATAAAATCGAAATGGCTGAAGAAGTTGGAGGGTGAGAGCTGGAGGTGTGAGAGAAGCTAGGTTTCAATAACAAAGAGGGATGTTTACAAGGAGGCCTAGTTAGGACTAGCGTTGATGGACGGGATTGCCCAAGACGGAAGTGGGACTCGCACAAGTACTTCACGGTTGTGAACATCGAAGTACGATCTCGTCGGATACGTAATGACATAGAAGATGATGCAGTCTTGCGCTATCATTAATCTCCTTGCATCCATAGATTTTAAAGCTTGTTTCTGCATAAAACAAGAGTTTATTATATACCTTGGACTTAAGTTTCGGCTTCCCCAAGGTATTTGGCATAAGTGGATGCTCGTTAAACGAGCCGTTGATGTCAGCTACTAGGTAGGTACCTAACACGTGCTGATAGCGCCTTATCGTTCATGCTTGTTTACTTTCGCGTCCCCTGAAGTGCGGAGCGACGAAACAAAGCAACAGATTCAACGCAGCCGTGGATGCTCGACCTCGACTAACATGAGGGTCATTGAAGTAATTATCGACGTAAGGCATCGAATTCCTGCATGTTTTGCGATCGTTCATCATAGCTAACCTCCTGTGCAGGGCTTCAAGTCGTACGCTGTGCGTACGGTGATTTCAGGATGGTAAATAATGCAGCCCAAACCGTTCATGACCACAGCTAACATGCATAGGGACGAGAGTTTCAACTCCATCACCGGCCTCAACGGCAGTGGAAAGTCAAACATCCTCGATGCGATATGCTTCGTCCTCGGAATTACCAACATGTCGACCGTCCGAGCCCAGAATCTACAGGTTGGTTACCTTTCAACCAGCAAAACATCCTTACGTTCTGAACTCTATGTTTTAGGACTTGATTTATAAGCGCGGCCAAGCTGGTGTCACCAAGGCTAGTGTCACGATCGTCTTCGACAACCGAGAAACCAAGAAGTCACCGATCGGTTTCGAAGAATATGCCACCATCAGCGTAACTCGACAGATCGTCCTGGGAGGAACTTCCAAGTACTTGATCAACGGCCACCGTGCTCAACAGCAAACAGTGCAGAACTTGTTTCAATCAGTTCAGCTTAATATCAACAACCCCAACTTCCTCATTATGCAGGGTCGCATCACCAAGGTCCTCAATATGAAGGCTGTGGAAATTCTAGCAATGATCGAGGAAGCTGCCGGAACCAGAATGTTCGAGGACCGTCGTGATAAGGCGCTAAAGACGATGGCCAAGAAGGAGACCAAGCTAGTTGAACTACGAGAACTCCTCAAGGACGAGATTGAGCCTAAATTGGAAAAGCTGCGAACTGAAAAGCGTGCTTTTTTGGACTTCCAACAAACCCAAAACGACCTTGAGAGGCTGACCCGAGTGGTTGTTGCGTATGACTACATTCGGTATCAGGATTCTTTGAGCCAATCAGCGGCGGACCTCGAAGGAAAGAAACAGAAACAACGCAATCTGGAAGATTCAGCAGCTCGTTTGCGAAGTGAAATATCCCACCTTGAAGAAGATATCAAGAAAGTACGGTCTCAACGAGACAAGGAACTCCGAAAGGGAGGCAAGGCTTCAGCATTAGAAGAGGCGGCCAAGAAGCATTCGAACGAGCTTGTGCGATTAGCTACCGTGCTAGACCTGAAGAAGTCCAGTTTGGCAGAAGAAGAAGAGAAGAAGGGAGCTGTCGAAAAGACAGTTTCGGAGCTGGAGGCCACTTTACAGGATAAGACTACCGCATTCGAGAACGCCAAGGCCAACTATGACGCAGCAAAAGAAGATCTGGAGCAGCAGAATAAAGACGCCGAGGCAAAGGAAGAGCTTCTTCAGACCTTGCAAACAGGTGTCGCCTCCAAAGACGGCCAGGAGAATGGTTATCAAGGTCAGCTTCAGGACGCGAGAAACCGTGCGACTGCAGCAGCTACAGAGCAAGAACAGGCCAAAATCAAGATTACACATTTGGAGAAGCGTATCAAGGAAGAGGAACCACGAGCTAAAAAGGCCAAGGACCAGAATGCTGATCTCTTGCGTGACCTTGACGGGCTGAAGACACAGGCGCAAAAGCTTGAGAAGGAGCTTGGTCGACTGGGCTTCGAGCCAGGTCAAGAAGAAGCGATGTACAAGCAAGAGTCTGAATTGCAGCAAACTGTGCGGAATTTGAGACAGGAATCTGACAAGCTGAAGCGTCAGGTTGCTAACACAGAGTTCAACTATGCGGATCCCGTGCCTAACTTTGACCGGTCAAAGGTCAAGGGACTTGTTGCGCAATTGTTCACTTTGGATAAGGAGCACACGAAAGCGGGTACGGCGTTGGAGATTTGCGCCGGAGGCCGTCTTTACAATGTTGTTGTTGATACCGAGGTGACGGGCACACAGCTGTTGCAAAGGGGCAAGCTACGCAAACGAGTGACAATTATCCCGCTCAACAAGATTGCTGCTTTCAAAGCTTCTGCTCAAACCATTGCTACAGCTCAAAACATCGCACCAGGCAAGGTCGATCTAGCGCTGTCCTTGGTCGGATACGACGAAGAGGTGTCGGCAGCGATGGAATATGTCTTTGGCAATACTCTAATCTGCGCTGATGCGGATACTGCCAAAAGGGTCACATTTGATCCTAACGTCCGAATGAGGAGTATCACCCTCGAGGGTGACGCTTACGATCCCTCTGGTACGCTGTCTGGTGGAAGCTCACCAAACTCTAGTGGTGTTCTCGTCCTTCTTCAAAAGCTCAACAGCCTTACTCGGCAGCTGAGCGAGGCCGAAGGCACTTTGAAGGAGCTTCAAGTCCGCATCTCAAATGAGAAGGCCAAGCTCGACCAGGCTCGCAGGATCAAGCAAGATCTAGACCTGAAGAGTCACGAAATCAAACTCGCCGAAGAGCAAATCGGCGGCAACTCCTCGTCGTCCATTATTCAGGAGGTCGAGAACATGAAGTCAACCATCATAGAACTCAAGGAGAGCATCGCTGAGGCCAAGTCTCGACAAGCCAAAGCCAGCGCCGACATCAAGACCATTGAGAAAGATATGAAGGACTTCGACAACAACAAGGATGCCAAGCTCATCGAACTTCAGAAAGCCCTTGACAAGCTACGAGCAGGCCTTGGTAAAAACACTGCCGCAGTAAAGACGCTACAAAAAGAACTTCAAGGCGCGCAACTTGATGCTGAGCAAGCAGGTTTCGACTTGTCTGCCGCTCGAGAGCAGTTGCAAGAAGTCGAGGTTGCCATCAAGGCGCAGCAAAAGGACATTGAAGACCTTGCCAAGCAAAAGGCCGAATTGACGGAAACGCATGACACGGTGCAGGCCGAGCTTGACGACGAACGTGCCAAATTACATCTTTTCGATGATGAGCTTCGAGCATTGGAGGACGCTATCCGCTCCAAGAATGCACGAATTGCGGAGGAGAGCCTCGAAATGCAAAAGCTTGGCCATCTTGTGGAAAAGTTCAACAAAGAGCAGCAGGGTGCTGCTGAAAAGGTCGCTCGTCTTGAAAAGGAATTCGACTGGATTTCGGATGAAAAGGACAAGTTTGGCCGCAGCGGGACTCCCTATGACTTCAAGAACCACAACATTGGAGAGTGCAAGTCCACATTGCACAACTTGACTGAGCGGTTCCAGGGTATGAAGAAGAAGATCAACCCCAAGGTCATGAACATGATCGACAGCGTGGAGAAGAAGGAGGTGTCGCTCAAGCACATGATCAAGACCGTCATCAGGGACAAGCGCAAGATCGAGGAGACCATTGTCAGCTTGGATGACTATAAGAAGAAGGCTCTTCAGGAGACATGGGAGAAAGTTAATGGCGACTTTGGCAATATCTTCTCGGAGTTACTTCCCGGAGGCAGCTTCGCCAAGCTTGATCCGCCTGAAGGCAAGACTATTAGCGACGGTCTTGAGGTCAAGGTTTGCCTTGGTAAAGTGTGGAAGCAGAGTTTGACAGAACTGAGTGGTGGACAAAGGTAAGCAGTCCCAGGTCCACAAGTGCTACTAAGCAATGATACTAACAGTCTGACTACAGATCTCTGGTTGCTTTATCCCTTATCATGGCCTTGCTTCAGTTCAAGCCCGCGCCCATGTACATTCTTGACGAGGTCGATGCAGCGCTGGATCTTTCACATACCCAAAACATCGGCCGCCTCATCAAGACTCGTTTCAAGGGCTCGCAATTCATCGTCGTCAGTCTGAAGGACGGCATGTTCCAGAACGCGAATCGCATTTTCCGCACTCGCTTCAGTGAAGGCACAAGTATGGTGCAGGCGCTTACACCAGCGGATATGAAATAACGATGTTGATGGCAACTGAGAAATGTCTGAAATGAGTGCATGAAAGGAATTGTGTGGGGATTTGTACATGAGGCGTCAGGCTGGGGGGATATAGTGTTCATATCGGCATTAGGATACCTTTTGATACCGCTTGATTTAGCAGGGTGAGGATAGCCTTCGAAATTTATCAGCTGTTGTTAAGTTTGCATTGTCTATGAGAACGGCTGTCTGTTATGGGATAATATGGATGAATGATGAAGATTCTAAATATGGAATGCTTGAGGGGCATCAATTCTCATCTCTTAACAAGGAAGTAACCAGGCTTTGACAGCTACAGCTCGAAGAATAAGACACTGCACTCCCTTACAACATAGTTCAAGAGCTCCCTCATCAGCTAGTCAAAAGTTCAGCTGTAGGCAACAAGCCTCTTCTCTAGATGGTCTAGTTCAGAGACATCCTGAATCACAAACGATCCACCCTAAAGATTCCAAGCTGTTGCTCGGTCCCCAGATACCGAGCCAGTTCGGAAGGCAACTCCGCATCCATGTTCAAAGCTGTAGTGATCTTATCTCCGATCTTGACCTTAGAGAACGAGTAGCCCTGCGCCCGCATCTCCTCGTCGCCGGGGAACGAAACGGGCAAGATGAACTCTTTCTCTGACACGGCTTTAAGTCCGTGGCTGAGCTTGGCAGAGACATTTTGCAAAAGGCCCTGCAGCCCGGAGCCTGTCCAGGGGAACCTCAGGACTAAAAAGGCGCCGTCTACATGGCCCAGCAAACGGCTCGTCTTGTTCGGATCAGGGGTCCAGAGGTCGACCTTGATGTTGGCCAGTAACGGGAAGTGGCTGCGTGTCACGGATTCCCACACGGGGCTGTCTTTCTGGAGATTTGCTGTATTCAGCTGAGCAAACGTATACAGACGGTCGTACTCTAAGCCATTGGGTTGGGCGCCACTGCGCACAAGTTCAATTCCGCGGCACGCCTCGACAGGGAAGATGTGCAAACTCCGGCCCTCCCCGGGCTGAGGATCCGGCAAAGTTTGGCGATGGAGGTTGCTATTCGGAAGTGCCACGCCGGCCCGTGAGTGGGTCTGCCGAAGGGCATCGCTGCGGTCCACGGGGACGGGTGGGAAGAGGATGAAGATGGGGACGAGGAAAGCGACAAGTGTGATGACGAGGAGTGTGAGTGACACAGCGTCAAGGCTCAAGATAAACTGCTTGGTGGCGTCCATACTAATGCCGATGCCTGACAGTACCGTTGTCATATTACGCAGGGTCTGCAGACGTGGGACCGAATCCGTCATAGACGTTGAGTTGAGGTAGGGGGGCTTGAATTAACCTCAAAGCTGCATGTGTAGCGTAGCGTGTACCGCGTGTCTTGTCTGCTTGTGCGAGCTACACGATAGGGTTTAGACCAAGGGGTCAGTTCAGTCAGCCCGGTCTTGTGTTGTGTTGCTTTGACCTTGTTTTTCCCTGCAGATCTCTATAGTTGTTGGGCGTAGTCGTTGTTGCAGAATTGACAAGTATATGTATGTTTCAAATCTTGCCTAGATTGTCAAAAATGTTGTGATAGGTTCAAGTTGTGCTATTGAAGTCTGCCTGCTGCTTTGGCCGCAAACTCTGGGGTTGTCGGAACCCCTCTCATAGCGTAATTATCGTATCATTTTGTTTGAGATTTGACCGGGATACTTGAGGCCCTGGTCAAAGATTGCCATATGAACTTGATAACTGTTGATAATATGCCATGGTGGTTGTCCAGACTGAGATCTATCCTCTCACGCTAGGCATAGGGTAGTATCGCCCCTAGTCTTAGGACGAATTGGATTCCAGCCAGTGTGTAGCCGCTCAATTAGCTACCTAGTTAGGTACTATCCATGTTATCTGTCGCATGGCATCTTCCCGCGCATCCGAAGATTCCACCACCGAGATTAGCATGATTGATATTATTGTATAGGTACCATACCTTGCAGGGTATTTAACCCATGTATGTATGTAGTATATGACTTACCTTATAAAAGCAGGTACCTACATATAATCTTACATACATGTCTCGGCCGCCTTGACTATACGTATATATGTACACTGAACCGGTCGGAGAGATGATATGCCGAGCAAGGGACTCCAGCGGAACGGTTCAGCGCCTCTAGCGGTTTCGTTGCTTAAACCTTGGTGCCACCAACAAGACACTTGTTGACGATGGCGGCAACAGTCTCCATTCAGCTGAACTAGGGTCAGAATGAGTCGAAAACTGAACAAGAATGTGTGATATAATGTAGGTATGCACGTACCTATGTAAGGAGTGAGCGAGTACACCTGAGGTACTCTGTCTTCTGGTCGAACAAAGCAGGCTGCGATTGCAGACGTCTTTGTTATTGTGGGCTCATTGGCCAACTTAGGCGCGCGGGCTCTTTTGGCAACGATAAGTCAAGTCCGGATTTAACAGGTTGCAAATAATACCGGAGATGGGCTAATTCCCGCCTGATCCTAGTGCCTTTCCCTTCGTTGATCGCCCTGAGGCTGGGCGGAGATACTTCTGCATTCATCCAGAACCCCCATTCCTGGCTATAATGTCGTGCCGACAAACTGACTCGTAGGTTTACAGCAGAGCAACTGAGCAGGGGTCGTACCTAACTGGTAAAGTGAATCGTGGATTGCGACAAGGGTATCGTAGCACATATGCGCTGTAGACATACATATGTATGCATGTACTTTTTAGGCGTCATTACGTTTGTGTTGCGCTGTGCTGCTCGACACAATCCCTTCCACGTCCAACGTCAACAAAGTGCTGGTCAATAAGCAGACACTGACCGAATTAAACAGGGGCACCGTCCGCAGATCCTAGCTCACTCCGGAACTTTAGACTTGTGCAGGAAGTCAACGAACGAACTTAGTGAGATGCATAATCAACGTCGATGATACCTGACAAGAGTGTTGTGGTGTGGTGCACTGTAAGCCACCTCTCTCTTCAAAAGTTCAAAGACATCGCTCGCGATAGGAATTACCTAGGTAGTTAGTTAATACTGTACGTCCCGGAGCCCCGAAGCCGGGTCCGCGCCCCACTCGCTGCTCTTTTCAGTTTGAAAAGCCTGCCTTGCGGTGACTTTGTATCCTAGCATCCTGGCAGCCCTGGGACCCTGAGAGGATGAACGTGAGTGAGGCTCGATACTGTTAGGGCGTCTGGCCTGCCTCCACAGCTCCCCGCAACCCCTCAATAGTCCAGCAGTGACACTGACGGAAGCTCCGCCAACATCACATTTTGTCGTGGCCCGTGAATACAGCTGTGTTGATGGCCTCGGAGCATGTAACAACCGTAAAGAACAGCAAGAGTGACGAAAGTTCTTCCGTAGACCTTGTGGAGGCTTCGTGGCTTACTCATGATCGAGTAGCAACCATACAGCTATCATAATGCCACTTTGCAGACACATATCATCTTGTCCTTGAAATCTTGCTTGGATACATATTCGTTCGCACAATATCGCAGTTGTCTCCAGCAGTGTTGACAGCATGTAGCAATTGGTAGCACCGCTAGAATTATTCTAGACACAGCAGGGCCCCTCGGACGTGTCAAGAAAACCCCTAGCCCCCAGGCCTGGAGACTTAGATTCCCCTTTCAAGACTATGACGAGGGAGGAATTTGCGGATATGGAGTAGGGCTTGATGCCATCAAGCATTCCCTTCCTGTAACAGTTGACGCGCGATCCCCACCTCTGGCATTGATATGTAGACGCTGGCCCTGTTGGCCTCCTCTTCCTGTTGTCAGACCACTTTTGCAAAGCCATCAGTAGCGCTTAAAAGCCATCAACGTCCTCGAACGGGCGGCAGTGCCCCTGTCAAAGGTACCCCGGCGGGCCATAGTCGCATCAAGGGATTCAAGGCCAAGCTCTCTGCAGCCTTAGCCAGTATTTCATCATGAAAGGATAAGGGAATCTTTCGAGAGGTGGGGGAGAGCAAGGATAAGAAATTCCATAGCGCACGTCGGGCCACAACGGCATGTCGGAATCTTCCTTCACTTCGATTATTTCGGGCGGGCTTCCTCTGGCAAGCAACCTGTTTTCCATTATTTGTACCGTGAATTTTGGTTGACCACTCAGCCAAAGCGGGTTGGAACAGCCCAAGATTGTTGTTACGGTCCTTGAAGAGTGACCATAGTAAGAGATAGCGGCTGATGGCCTGTGAAGAATAGTATCCTGTATCCCTTTGTGGGTCGCTTGTTGGTTGTCATGTTTAGGTAGTTGGACATGGGCCAACGAAGTAGTCCTACTTGTAGTGTGACTTGTCATATGTTCCAATGTAAAACGCCTGCAAAGTTTTAGAGCTGTTAACAGCACTTGAGTTGTGGCATGAAAGGTTAGGAGTCGTTGGCGCATTGATGCACTCAAGTTGTCATTCTCTCAACCTATTACCATTGCTCGCTGTTCTGAGTTGGTTCCTTGCTCCAAGGAACCAACTAGCCTCTTGCAAGGCTCTTGACCGAGGCTCACGAAGAGGATTGAAGCTCCTCCTCTGTTGCAGAACCCATTAATAGATATGAATAGGCATTTCTTTACTCAAAGTCCGTGGTCGTCAACGGGACCGGTACTCTTCATGAAGAGCACTCAAATGTGAGGGTCGCCGACTTATGTCGGGTGTCGGTTCCGATGACGAGGAGCGACAGTATCGACGTAGGAATCACAAGGTATACCAGGAGTCTGCATGTGCAAAGATGGGGTCCCTGAAAAGATCCTCTCTGGCCTGCATGTTAAGCCTCCCTATCCACCACGTAATGGCTGGAAGGCAGGAAGGGTACGGAGTACGTACTGACGCACGATGTCAGAGTATGCAGCATTAAACTAACAGGGTATAGTTGGTTATTGAACACACCATGTCTGATCTGGTCTTGGAAGCCGGTTTCACGGACCACTCGGGACGTTCTAGCTGACGATAGGGAGGAGCCCTGGTGAATATGCCTGCAATAACGACGGCTGCTTCAGGCTGAACCAGTGCTAAACTATCTATGCAGGCCTGGTTTGTTTCTTCTCAACTGAGGAAACTTGCAAGAGCTTTGTGATGACTCAAAGTATTCCGTACTACTCCGTACTACTCCGTACACTGGTAGAAACCTCCAACTTTAAGAACCAAAAGCAGAGGAAAAGATTGACGAGACCCTAAGATCGAGATGAAACGAGAGAACAACGAACTATCGTATTAAGGGTTGCCACTGGCTTTGTTCACAAAGATGCCTCTCGAGAAATAGTATATTGCAGTCATGATGTCGAAAAGAGGAATAATGAAGTAGTGTCGGGCCAAAGTCAACCCGAAAAGCAATGACCATCAAGGCGGGCGTTCATTGCTAGGTCCGGCCACGCGACGACCCACACGCGGCGCCGGGAGCGGGACTTGATCCAAGCGCTCAAGACATCATCAAGCCCGTTTTAATTTGTTGGTGAGGATATGTCAGAAGTTGGGACGGATCCGGACCGTGGTGCTGCTTGTTGCGCTCCGCGCCG
The DNA here is from genome assembly GCA_014822075.1 of Fusarium buharicum. Classification (NCBI taxonomy): domain Eukaryota; kingdom Fungi; phylum Ascomycota; class Sordariomycetes; order Hypocreales; family Nectriaceae; genus Fusarium; species Fusarium buharicum. The sequence continues at coordinate 107,432 of JAATHB010000125.1, forward strand.
TCTCTTCCAGGGGTTTCATTGGGACATGGCCCTTTCTCCTCTTCTTGCGTACCCTTGTCGATGAGGCCCTATCAGATCGCCACTTTTGCTGTTTTAGAGCCAGGGACTGTGACCATACTCCAATGCCAAGCCTGTCAATGACCGGTACAGATATTATGTGAGAATGAAATGATGAACAAAAGCCGAGACAACCAGGACAACGAATGTAGCCCGCCATGGTCAGTTTCAGGACACAGGGCCAGCTAGGTGCACTAGACTGACAGCTAGCTGCTCTGCTGTGAGTGATTGCTGCAAGAGTCTAGGCAACTTGCCCAAGATGCTCGTCTTTGATTCAATCCAGTTACCCCAGCGACTACCTCCATCTTGACAGCCCTGGGAGGTTGCATCACCGTTGATGATTGACCCTGACTGATCATGGATGACCCCTGGCTGATATAACCCCCAGACGGAGACAGGTACAAACGGCGCCAAGGACCTAGACACAGAGGTGAAATACCACGGAGAGCATCATCGCAGCCTAGAACAAGCCGTGTCATCTCTAAGAAACGTGACTGGTGCATTTCCAAAAGATTGAGTCATCTCAATCTCAGGTTCGTTTTGAGTCTTGTTCATATTTTGCCAGCCTCATTGCCCATCAGCGTCGTGGGTTGAGTGGACTAAGCCCCAGCTTGACCAGCTCAATCCCGGCTTGAAAGATCGACCATGGGTTGTCAATCAGAGCAACCATGCAACTGAGAGCAGACACGGAGCATTCGATCTTGATGGGCTGTCGGAAAGCTTTGTGGAGCCCGAGAAGTCTTGAAGTGGTCGGAACTTGGGTAGAGCCTATTCCGCATCGATTAGCTGTTTTGGGTCAAGTTAAGATCAAATTGAGGCTTTCTGACCTGGAGCTCGGTACGTACAGCAGCCCAAGCCCAGGGAAGCGGTTCGCGCTGCAAATGTCCGTCTGCGGTCACGGCATGGTCCAATTCAGGTAAAGCCTTCGCGGCATTTCGTACGGAGATAAACAAGCTTGACCCAGGAAATCGGGCTCATTCTGCTCCATGTCAAACAAAGCGGAGCTCTTCGGGGTGTTTCCAATCCCAGTCAGGCAATTAAGAAATCCAAGGTATTGGGAAAAAGTAACAAAGATGTCAAGGTAGTGGGGAGAGTCCAGTGAGATTGATGATTGATGCAAATGAATTACTCACCAGTCACCACCCACGTACCTGCCTTAGGTACCTTAGCTCAGGTACCTTAGTTGGCAGGTACGGGAGGCACCTCATCGAAGCTCTGGCAGGTTCAAGGTTGTCGTTAGGGGGGTGGTTCCTTCCTTCCCGTCCGTCCCCTTTCACTTCACTCCATCCCTCCACTCTAACCCAACCCAACTTCAGCCCCCGCGCCCTGTTTGGTAATAACATCATCCATCTTGTCACCTACTAATCTTTGTTATTCACCCTTGGCGCATCGATCATCGTCCTTGCTAGCCGTATCCAACGCGCCGTTGATGGCTTATATGTCATTGTCAGCTTTATCCTCATATCCTCGCTGCCGCTCTTTACTCGAGACGTACTAGCTGGGGGACTTGCTGCCATGCCCAAAGCCTTCGTCAGTTTTCCTCGAGCTTCTTTTTTGCCAATTGTTAGACGTCGAGACAGCTTTAACCGTTTTTATTTTTAGTTGATCTTGCTTGATTAGGTCCCCTTGATGCCCTGAAAACGCATCCACTTCGGCGGTTCTCTCATCTTACACTTCACACCTTACACTTCCTCCTCCACATCTCCACGCTTGCAAACTCGAAAAGTTCCTAGAACGGATCCCTATTCTGATCTGGAGCCCTAAATTTCGCTCAATCTGGCAATCACCGACTCTTTCTATCTTTTCCCCGTTACCAGTCACTACAGTGTTGCATTCGAGCCCCGACCATCTATCCGCGATTAATGACCTGCTTGTCTGTGGCGTGGGATTGTCCCCCTCGTCAGACAGTCAAAATACACAAGTTTAAGCTCTTGGCTGGCTCCCGAGACCCACGAGTCCGGGCTTTTTCATTGATCAGCATTTGACGCCCCGACGGGTCTGCATGCGACAAGCTCCCTTCCTCAGGGAGTCGGGAGTCAACTTTGGTTTTCAGTTTCGTCTCCAGGGGCTCAGCCAACTACTTGCACAGGACGCCCCAGGTTGATACGGCCCAGCCGTTGAAGTTTCCTCATCGACGTCCCCATATGTGGATCTGAGAACCAGAAACCAGTCTAATCTCTGCCCTACTGCAAAGGGCCCTGACGACCTCTGCATCGATCAATCTCTCCTCCCTGTCACTGGTGACAGCGTCCTCACCCCCCCGGCCGTAATACATGCATGCCCTTGCTCTTGTTGACGGCCCTTCTCAGAATACAACTATCCTAGGCCTCCCTCATCAGTAACCATACACTGACCTTGCAAACTACTACGTTCCACTAGGCCACAATACCTTGCCGCTGCGGGATCTATCCGCAGTGCGCGTGAACAAGTCGACACAAGCCAATCCTTCAATCTTCATTTGGAGATTCTCTGGGGGTAGCTCCCTGTATAAACTTTTAAGCCCCTAACGACATCATCTCCCACACATCTTTACCGCTCTTCCGATTTCGAACCGAGATTGCCTCATTGAGCAGTTCTGGATCGGAGTACTGCTGTTGCCATTGTTTCTGGAACAAACAGAGTTTGGCAGCCTGCGAAAAAAACCGATGACCTCCTTCGTTCGAGTCTTACTGAATCTTGAGTGTCGCATTCAACACTCAACGTTGGCATACAGCTCCTCAAGTATCCCCAAAAGAACTAGTTTCCCTGCCTTGGACCTCTAGTTCACTACTCTTCACCCCTCAACTACTCAACTAGCAAACGCGGCTCTTGAAAAGTATGCGGATTGCAAACTGTTAATCCATCACGACCCATACTTCCTCAGCAGATTGAAACACTCCAGCAAATCAAGGCTTTAGACTGAACAGTCACGATGGGAGACTACTATCACCACTTCCTCTCATCTATGTCCGGGGCTGGGCTGAATCCGGCTACCTCCTCTGAAGAGGCGCTGGACCACCGACTTCGTGGTGCACCAATGTCCATGGTTTCCGCGCCGATGCCCGGTCCATATCAACAGCTTGGGTATTTTACTGGATTTCCTGATCCGATGTTGTTCAATCCAGCCAAGTCGCAGAAATCTCGTCGAAAGTCCACAGCCGGCACCCCTGCGGCTGTTGACCATGTTAAACATCGAAGAACACGTTCTGGCTGCTTCATGTGTCGAAGTCGAAGGGTTAAGGTACGTATTCAATGATTGATTTCGAAATATAAGGTATCTAACTTGTTTAGTGTGACGAAACTCGACCAATCTGCGAACGTGAGTATAGCCCTGTGCCACTTATTTCTTTGTGTCAAGGTCGTTATGCTAATGTTACTAAGGATGCAAGAAGGGGAATCGAGAATGCGTCTACCCCGACCCCCCATCGTCAAGGAGTTCAGCTGCGTCCAGTGGTAAGCCTAAAGAGTCTGCTACTTCGGCTCAGCAAGCCAGTCCTCTCTCATCAAAATCGGAAGAGGAGGATGACACTGAGCAAGAAACCAAACTTGAGACGATTCTTGATGAAGAAACGGAAGACCAGACAAAATCTTCGGTCCTTTCTACACAATCTAGGAGCGTCTCCCCCTCCACCGCGACAGCAACCCCGAGCAGCCTAGCAGCTGTCTATCCCTCTGCTGAATTTCCTCTTCAGTTGGGAGACGCCGACTGGTCGCATTTACCACCGGAGTATCAACAATGCCTTTCCTTCTTTGCCGAGAACCTCAATCATTTCAATTATTGCATTCCAATCGACTCGGATGATTTCTTCACGACGATCTTGCCCAGTGTAGCAATCCGCCATGAGCCTTTACTTAACGCAGTTGTGGGTTTCTCTGCTTACCACCTTACCCTCCAAAACCCGCAGGGAAAACTGCAAGATTTTTTGCAATACTATAATAAGAGTGTCACCCAGCTTCTCGGATTATTTAAAAGAAAGGAGAAACCTAACATTGCCACTCTGCTTACGATTCTTCAACTTGCTACTATCGAAGTATGTATTGCAGGTTACCCTTGTCGATATTGAGCATTCTAACCAAGTTCCAGGAGTACTTTGGCGATTGGGTTAATCTTATGGGTCACCAGAAAGCAGCATTCGAGATACTGACGAGTATTTTCACGCCGCAAACAGTTATGCAGACTCCCATGGGCCGCATGTGCCTTAGTTGGTACGCTCGATTCGATAACTTTGTTGCTCTAATGGGAGGCTTTCCTACCGACCTACCTCGAGAATGGTTCCTGGCAATGGTTGAATTTTACAAATCCGAAATCACTGCTCATCCAGAAGAGTTACATTGGAAAATCGATGAATGGTCCGCTCGACTTCGCCTGATCTCCTACGACATGTCTATCCTATTCGCGCGAGGCAGTAGGGGTCAGATATCCCAAGAAGATTTTGTCAAAGAACACAATCTCATTAACGAAAAGCTCATTGCTTGGAAAGAGAACCGCGACCCTGCGCTTCAAGATTCAAGATATCTTGTCAAAGATTTCCCACCCCAAGAAACCATCGATCCGGAGGACTTTGTCAATCCATACACTGTCGGTATTCTCTATGACTACCCGCTGTTCAACGTAACAGTTCTGTGTGCAGAGTGGAATAGTATCATGATAATGCATAAATGCCAGTCATCGGGGACAAGACCAGATCTACTCTTTGCCGATTTAAATCGCCATGCGTACAGAACCTGCCAATATTTTGAAACATTGGAGTTTTGGCCTTCAACCCCCAAAAGCGTCCTTGTTCTGATCCAAGCCTGCATTGCGATCGCAGCTTTATTCTGCCCTCAAGACGCCCGGCATCACATGTGGTTTCGTCGAAAGTTCGCTTTACTGGAGACTATGGGGTATGATTTTAACGGACTCTCATGTCTTTATGGGAATTATTGCAACGAAGCAGGAGCTGACTTGTATACAGATACATACATCCTATTTCACTTCGGACGAAAATGGCTGAGCTATTTCGAGAACCATCGTGTGTACACTGGTGGCTACCTAATGGGGAAGGATTCAGCCCAATGTTACAGGAGATTCGGAATTTTGCAGATGAGCGGAATGCTGCAGCCGTCACAGCTCAACAAGAGAGCATTCGCGAGGCTCGGCACATTTTCGCAAAGTTGTCGTTGATGGACGAGGCAAATGCACCGCCAAGTTCTTTCCAGGGTTCTGCTCCAGAACAAGGGGCAGGCTCATCAAGACAAAAATGACAAGGTGTTTCTTGGATGTTTGATTCGCACAGTTTCAAGGGATACCATCCTCACCGGCAAAGCCCATCGTTTTTGCATATACATATACACTGCTGAAGCAGTTTATGACGCCTTGATCGGGGTCGTGTGCAGATAGTTTTCTACTACGACAAAAGGCTTCATTGGCGGATAAATGTACAGTAATTCTCTGAAGATATCGTATGAGGGAAATAACGCATTTTGCAGGGTCGTAGGTAACACTGCAACGGGTAGACCAAAATATGGGAAGCATCATAACCAGGCAGGCTGGGAAGCTAGAAAAGAGGCGGAGTTCGCTGGCAGGAAGGAAGCCGACACTGGCTGGAGTTTTGGAGTATAGATGGTGCCATGGCAGTCATGATCTTGTTACATACAGGCGTTGGCCTCGTATCTTAGTAGAGTTATTGACTTGGGTTTGGTATTTTATGCATATTATACAGAGGCCAGGCTGATGCCTCGATATGGTTTACTACCATATCCTGGAAAACAAGACGCAGAATTCATTGAAGACGTTTCTTTGCTCATCTATTACTTCTCCTCTTTCTTCTCCTCATTTTCAGCTGCCATATCCGTGACTGTCGTTTCATCTTCAGAAGGTTTGTGATCGTTCTCAGATGTAGGTTCTTGGGCCTCTGAAGTGGCAGTATCTGGCGTTTCTAAAGTGGCGGCCTCTGGTGATGCTAAGGGCTTCTCCTCAACCGAATCCTCTTCAGCAGTGCTTTTTTCTTCTGCTTCATCAGGTTTTGCTGGATCTGCAGTTAATTCGGTTTCCTTGGGCTGGGTGTCTTCACTCTCCACAGGATCTGACTCCGACGCGGGTTCAACAATCGTTTGATCGGCGTCCTCGGCATCTTCTTCATCTTCGTTGTCGTCATCGTTGTCGTCATCGTCATCCTCTGCTCCATCAGAAGGCTTATGCGATTGAGACTCAACTTCTCCCATGGCTGATTGCTCAACAATGACAGGAACTTCGGCAACTTCTGGCTCTTCCTCTACCGGTGATGGGGCAGCCAGATGCATGTTCTTGAGTTTTCGTGAAACTCCATCTGGCTCCTCCTCTTCAGCTTCGATGACAGTTGTCACAGCGCTACCTGTTGACGGACTGCTTCGGATGTGCCGTCGGGTATTTGTCCTTGTCGGATGCATGTTGTCTTCTTCAGCAGGAGGGCCCCGTTGCTGAGACGATGGCTTTAAAATGCTTGGCGTGGGCTTCTCAGCCTCCTTTTCGACATAAGGGGCCTCAAGGCCTTCCGCTTCAGGAGGTAGTTTGTAGTTCTCAGCGGGTAACAGGTCGTACAAGTCGCATACTGTTTTGAACAAGACGTAGAGCCCCGTTTGCCCCTCAACAGACCAGAAGACACCTCGATGCTGGAACCATGCGTGCGCAAACATGCGATGTAGTCTGCGAAATACATTGACTAGATTCTTAACACCAACGTTCTTGCTATGGTTGTCGTTGTGAACAACAAAACGACTGGGGAATATCTTTTGGTCGGTCACAACATTGGCGGCCCAGTCCAGGGTGTGACAGCAGTAGTCTATGGCGCAGCAACTCTTAGGCTGCTCGTGTACAGCACAAAGGAACTGCCATTCGGAAGCGCGCATCTCAGGGCACGTGGTTGAGCTGCATGGCGGGCTATCGAAAAGGAAGCCGACAATAAGGGTGTTGCACTGCGAGATGAGAAAGCGACAGAGCTCATAGAGCCAGATGGTTCGATCGACGCCGTGGGGAGGTTGCGCGAGCTGTAGCGCGGTGGCTCGGGTAATTGGTTGGGTATTGGAGGCGGTATGGTAACAGTGGAGGGCGGCTAGGTGTTCTTGAAGTTGAAAGGCAGAGTCAAGCTGGTTTATGTTAGCTCATGGTCCCTGATTTAGGGGATTGGCGCAAACCTCATGTAAGGGTATCAAAGGAGGCCCAGCGGCCATATCCGCCGCCTTTGTGCCTGGGTGTATCCGCCGTCTGGAGCTCGCATCAAGCTGTGATTGCTCATGAGGTGTTGTCTGAGGACTCGCTGCTAGGCCACCAGACGGGGACATGGGCGGGATCTGGATCTCGGCCGCTGGGGGCGGGCTTGGTAGCCTAGGCGAACTTGGTGCTAACGACATGATGGTTGGTTTATGAAGTCGCTGCGTAAAAAAGCTCGCGATCAAGATCTGGGCGGTTAATAACACAAGGCTGCACTGGGTGGACGAGTGGTTGGGCTGGCTAAGCCAGGGTTCTTGAGTGGGAGATTCGATATATGCATAAATTGAAAGGCAGTGAATGCAGTTAAAGGGGACTGTATAACTTACACGCACCAGCGTGCCTGATTTCCAAAAGACGTTTTGCGAGCGTTAAACTTGGATAGAGTCATATAGACAATTCATTTCACGACTTCAAAGGCTAGATAGCGTTACTATTCGAACGCCAGATCTAATTTCGCCATAAAGGTCGCTTCCAACTTCTCTCCCAAACAATCAGAAACATCAATCTTCTCAGCCATGGATTTTGATGACGATGCCCCGCCAGAGCTGGTTAACACGACCGCAGACGACGTGGATGATGAAATCACAGTCAAGGTACCGATCACTATAGTTACAGGTAACACTGCCAAACCAATACCGATAAACCTTGCCGCTCTAATCTTATATAGGGTACCTCGGTGCTGGAAAAACGACGCTGCTGAATTATATTCTCACAGCTCAGCATGGCAAGAAGATCGCCGTCATCATGAATGGTTTGGAAGGATCACGACTTGTTAGCAAACAGCCACTAACCTGAACAACAGAATTTGGAGACTGTAAGTGTTCCTAAGCGGGCATATTGTTGCTTGTCTAAATGGTATTGTAGCGCTTGATATCGAAAAGTCTCTCACTGTGAACAAGGGAGATGAGCAGGTAGAGGAGTGGCTAGAAGTTGGCAATGGCTGCATCTGCTGTTCAGTCAAGTAGGTCGTGGCTTTACGATGCTAATTCATGTACTGATAATTTCCAGGGATACTGGAGTCAATGCGATTGAATCTTTAATGTCGAAGAAGGGTGCATTCGACTATATCCTTCTCGAAACTACGGGCTTGGCTGACCCTGGTAACCTGGCACCCCTCTTCTGGGTTGATGATGGCCTTGGAAGCACCATCTACCTTGATGGCATAGTCGCTTTGGTAGATGCGAAGAACATCCTGCTCAGCCTTGACGATCCGAAAGGTATCGTTGAAGGGCACGATCATCATGGCCATGGCCCTATCATGACCACAGCCCATGTCCAAATCTCTCATGCGGACGTAATTGTGATCAACAAGGCCGACATGGTAACGGAGACAGAACTCAACCAGGTTAAGGAGAGGATCCAGTCAATCAACGGGCTCGCCAAAATTCATGTGACGGAGAGAAGTGTCGTGCCTCAACTAGAAGGATTTCTACTCGATTTGCACGCTTACGACCAATTCAATGAATCGGACGCAAATGCCAAGGGGCACAGCCATCTCGACCCTGTACGTATCCGTTCAATCAACCAGCGTTTGGGAGAGGAAATGTGGCTAACCGCTTAGACCATTTCAACCGTCACTATACCTGTAGCTCGCCTTGAACCGGGACAACTAGATGCCGTTGACCGTTGGCTGCGCTCAGTTCTGTGGGACAACAAACTTCCTGAGGCAAAGGAGGAGGGCGATTTTGAGATTCACCGCTCAAAAGGACGCCTTGTGTTTGCAAACGGAGACGTCAAGATGTTGCAGGGGGTGAGGGAGGTTTTTGAGATAAATGACGGGCCGACAGGGGATGAGACGCCTCAGGAAGGTAAAGTGATTTTGATTGGAAGGAATGTGGCAGACGTTGGATTTGAAGACAGTTTCAAACAAGCCATCAAGTCCTAGGAAATAGTATATTGATACACCGTAGAAAAGATTAAACGAACAGATTCAATGTGTTTGTTCAGCCTTGGCCAACTTCAGATATAATTGGTGTTTTGCTATGATGTCGAGGTGGACCCACTTATTCCCACCACGGATCATCATCCATCCATCTAAGGTAATGAATATGCCGCCAGCCTTCTCCAACGCAGTAGTCAAAACTACCTTACCTAAAGCCTACCTACCTAACTGAGGCCAGCCCTGCACTGCACCACTGCAGCAACCGATCGCATCGACAAACATCCTTATCGTTTCAGCACAAAAAAGCATCCACGTCGCACCGAGCGAAGTTTTGCTACGACATCTCGATTTTACACCATCGTACTCGCACCGCACCGCACTCCACTGCAGCACCTTTGTTGCTCGCGACAAACCTCTACAATCATGAATAGGCCAGGTAGGACGCACCCCCACGACGTTATTCTTTTGCAGCCTTCAGACCCCGCGCTGCATGCGATAATTGCCAAAACGTTTACTCGTCACGCCTCGCATCTTCGGAATAATGCCACGCCGAAAGAGTTGTGCGCCAGTATGCGTGCGATCTCGCAAGCCTCGCTGCTCCCTTCACGACGACCTTGTACCCCTCCGCCGCCCTAATTGACCCCGTTCGGATGTCGCCACGATCGCTTCAATGGGTCGAAACGTGGATCAGGATCAATCTTGGGGCTACATGAAAGCATTGCTATCAACAAGGCTGAATGACCAACGCAAGCTTGGCAGAACAAAGCTGACAATGTCATCGAATCGCAGGGGCAGTGCCACAGACACTCCGCGGAATGCCTGGTGGCTTTGGAAGTCAACCCCAACCCCAACAACCAGGGCGAGCAGGAACAAACCGATTACCGAACGGAAAACTAGGTATGCGATATTGATCGAGTGCGATTCGCGTCTTGTGCTGGTTGGGTTGCATCGACAACGGGCTCGGGCTAATATTGGCGAACAAATACAGGAAACAACAACTCTGGCTGGGCTTTTGGAGGAGTACCCATGGCAGGAGCAGGTCCTCAGAATGCCGGACGACAACTTGGCGGAAACGTTAGCTTTGCGCAGAGCTTGTCAGGCTCTCAGCCTGCTACGTCCCTCGACTTATCGTACGTATGATGGTGGACGACCAACATCCTTGGAAATTCCAGATCTGTTTCGATACTCCATAATCCTGGAGTATTAAACTGTCGCCAAGACATGCGAGCTAACATCCCCTAGCGAGTTTCCGTCATTATCGAATAACGCTCAAATGTCGAATGCCAACCAATCATCCATGTGGTCAACAGCTGGATCTCGAAACCTCGGTGGTCCCATTCAACGCAACCAACCTACCCCAAGTTCGTCTCAGCAAGGTGGTCAGGATGACATGTTCAGTCCGACCTCTTCCAGAGGGCCCTCGGTGCAAGGCGGGTTCAGGTTCGGTAACCAAGGCAACATTGGACAACCATCTCAGGCCCAATCCGGCAGCGTTGATGACTTCCCACCACTCAACCAGACATCAAATGGTGAGATGGGATCAGACCGAACGGCGAGTTTAATGTCCTCTTTGGGCTTTGGCTCCCAAGCCGGTCCTGGACCTTCAACAAGCAATAGGGGGAATGGCCTCTTGAATGCACTTTCGGCTAATAGCCGAGCGAATGAGGCAAGGTCACCACCTGGAATCGGAGCCCCTGGTGAGTTTTCATCGTTTTAACTCTCATGTATAGATTCTTACTTGGCTAGGTTCTTCAAGACCGCAGGATGGCAAACCTCCCGGCCTGGATCAGGATCCTGGGCAGAAAGCCACCAGGGAGGAGGACTCTACAGACCGTGGTTCCGCAGGGGCTTACAACACCGATGCTGCTTCCGGACAAGCCAAAGACGACCACGAGACACAAGGTCCTGAGGTTGCTGACCCTCTAGCCGGTATGCCCGCAGTAGACAAGTGGGGAATTAAGGGTCTACGGACGTTAATGAACAACTACCCTGACTACCATGCGATGGTTGTGGGCATGGACCCTTCCTCGCTAGGGCTCGATATATCTTCGCCAGAGTATGTGTATCAAACTTGAGCAACAAAAACTTACTAACATGATTCAAGACTGTTTTCGACGCAGAACTATTCGCTTTTTGATGATGCACCCCCTCGGCCAGCAGTTGCTGCCGGCAAGTTTCGACTGCCAGATTGCTACAACGTGACGAACGTGCAGCCCATCGAAAGCAAAGTCCAGAGCTTCAATGAAGAGACTCTATTTTGGATCTTTTACAGCTGTACCGCTGATATCAAGCAGCAAATGGCTGCAGTAGAGCTGTAAGGAATACGTGGACTGCACGCATCATTGTAGTTTACTAACATTTAACAGGCACTCCCGGAACTGGAGGTGGCACAAGAAACTCCAAATCTGGCTCACTAAGGACGAGCACATGAACCCTCAAATACTCAGCCCCAACCATGAGCGAGGATTCTACATTGTTTGGGACACAGCCAGTTGGCGTAAAGAGAGAGTACGTCGGATTTCTTGACTGATTTCGATGACAGAAGCTAATGAATGGACAGAGAGAATTCACTCTGCACTATGGTGACCTAGATACAACACTGAACCAAGCGCAGGTTGGACCTTAGCATGCGCGCCTTTTACCTCAGTTGGAGACACTTTGTTTGGCACAGGTGATTGTGGTTTGATACGTATGAAGCGTACAATGGGGCGTTATGGCATCAAGACAGGGCAACTGTTTCTTGTGGGGATGGGATCGGACCTGGGTTATGAATGAAACGCTCTGCCATATCTGAGGTCGCTGGCTTGTCGCCTGGATATAGGACTGTGCCGTGTCAATAAATGATGCTTTTCAGTCAGCACAAAATATTGTCTTTTGAACAATGTGAATGCATGTTTTATTGTGTTTTCATAGGCGTGGTGACAAATACAAATGGGGTCTTATGTCTTTTTTTTCTTTCACCGTTATTTAGATTATTATGGCCTGTGTACTATCCGTATCAATTCTCATCTCATCAAGAGTTGAGTTGAGATCAAGTTATCATCGTGGTCGTTGTCTCTGACACAATTAGCCGAGGATTCCCCACATCCGATGCTTTGGCCATCCTGTAGGTGGGCACGTTGGCGTCAGGATGCATGCCACCGGCCCACGTCCTAAGCTCCTCTAGCTCGTGAAACTACTTGTACTTTACATCCTTAAGTTATTGTCATCTCAATATCTTTCTTGGACGACCACGTCCCTCGGTCAATTTTCACACTCCCATCACTGCAGCGAAACGCCCTTCTCGCGCACGATACAAACATGGCGGAAGATCAAATCTCATTGCCATATTTACTGGCCATCCTAGTCGTTTCCGGCTTGATAATACGGTATCTGTTCTTTGGAGGCCCGTCGCCACCTCGCGCCCCACGATCCCCTGAGGCGTTTCTTCGATCTAGAGAGATTGCGGTTGAGAGGATACAGCAAATGTTCCCGCAGGCCGATAGGCGGAGCATTCTTTGGGATCTGCAGCGCAACGGAGGAAATATTCAGAACACGACAGAGCGAATACTAGCTGGACGACTGGATACGGTATGCCGAGACCTCTTGCTGTGCCATTACCCGATCAGGCCTTTTGCTGACAGTATCACCACTTTAGCCCCCAGTGACCTTCCAACCGCCTCCCCCTCCAGGCCAGGCCGCATCGAGCGGCAGCGCTGCGACGGCGACTCGGCAACCAGAGAAGCCAACGCAGCCAGATCTGATTACTCGATACAACTTGAAGAACAAACTGGACACTGCGTCGCAGGAGAGTCAGGATGCTAAAGGCAAGGGATGGAGTTCGAATCGCGACGAGCGCCAGGCTTCGTTGCAGCGTAGACGGGATGAGATGATTCTTGCCGCAAGGAGGAAGATGGAGGCCAAGCTTGCGGCGGAGAAGGCGGCACAGGGAAGTTGATATATCTAGAAATATGATGTAGTGGATAGTAATTAAAAAAGTCAATTACTTTGATACGACGTTACGTTCATAGTGGTCGCGTGTACTAGGTAAGATATTCTTGAGAAACCATATCCTTCTTACTCAGGCATCTATTGGATGCTGTATGAAATACTTGAAGGCCGTTATGACCAACGAGGTTTCTTTGTTATTAAACTTATCTGATGAGGCGTAACAAAGGCTTGGAAGATCTGCGTCAATGCTGATAAGCCAGCCCTCTTGTAGCATAGTTGCGTTGATCACATGTGCACCCTGATGCACTCAGCGTTCTTACACCATTCAGCAGTCTAAATTACGTGTGAGTATGTCTGAGGTCGATATAATAGACAATGTGTTTCACGGTGTGAAACAAGGTCATGACCATTCTTCCGTAAGTCATGGCTTGGCCCGGTGCTCTTTAAGACGTCAAGCGACGAAGCCTCTCATGTCAAAGGCCCTGGCGTTCAGAGATGTGGCGGTGCTTGCGTGGCTTCTGTGGCGATGCTTCTATTAAGGTACCACGAGGCAAAAGGCCTCCAGCTGAATTGCAGCTTCAAAGAGATCGTGAGTGTCTAATCATGTCTAGGTAATTCGGACAGAGTTGAGTAACGGCTGTACGCCGTTTCACATAGCTGTCCCAGAGCTTATTCTACCAATATGGCAGTGACAGAATGGTTTCGTTTGTGTACCTATTTGGTTCATTCCATTTCCGCCTTGGTACGAATTGTTTGAACAATAAAGCCATGGGTATTGTGAAATTGGAGATTGAGATTAATCTTAGTACTATTCGAGCCTGAAGTGGGGTTCCGGGGAATTCTTGGTTGCTGGTACAGAAAAACCCCGCCACATGTTTTGTTTTCTTCTACACTGGACCCTGTACTCCTGAGCATCTCTCTGACAGTAGTCTGCTGCTGCGCCTACTGGCTTCACAATCAGAATAAGGACCAGATATTTCCACATACAAGGCAGTTTCTGGCAGTTATTCGATACGCCGTTGCGGATCCCATATCGTGAAATTCAGGGTCCAGGGACTGCCAGAAGGCGATCCTCGAGCTGAGCCACAGTCTCTCAACGCGGCCTTCTGCGGTACACACTCTCGCACTGGAAACGGAGTACTTTGGAAGTACCCTACGCATACCCACCTCCAACTTCATCCATTCACCTGGGTTCCAGTCGAAAAAGGTACGGTACCTAATAATCTCTGATCATCCTCGACGCGCGAGCTTCGCCTTCACCCTTATGTTTCTTGACTTGACTGCGTCTCGTCTCTCGAGAACGGCACTAATATTTTCATCCCCTCTTTAGACCAGCCGTCGTCCTCTCTTTGCCTGCGCACCTTGATGCCATCTTCGATCATCAGCCTCACGCTCAGGATTTGACGTCATTTTGGTAAGTCTGCCTCTTCCTTGGATCAGATCCAGACTGCATCAGTGTCACCACCCAATCTGGAACCTTGCTGCGCATGTCGGGAGACACAGGCGGGTGGGATAGCCATTCGGCCCCGAGTCCCATTCTTTGCGCGGGCCGCCAGGTTATGCAGATCAGATTGCCTATCTTGCCTATTTACTTGCCTGGCACTCCCTGATCTCGACATGCTGACCATAGCCTAATGTCGCCGCTCCAACTCCAACTCGCCCACTTTCCTGTGAACATTGATACTAATATCAAACTGCTAGAGCGAAACTTGACATTCGACGACCTCGATTGAAACCTAGCAAACTGCAACATACCGGCTTGACAGGACGCAACATACGCTGCCACTTTGAGTGCGGCGCCCAAGATTATCAAACAGCGACCGATTCGATCTGGAACTACAACTCCCTTGCGGACCTGAAACGGCACCAAGCGACACCCTCGACAACAATCTTCATGTCTCCTGCAAAAATACGTAGTAGTTGATATTCGCATACGTCTTCGCCAGGTTATAGCTACAGGGCTACATATATATCTCAGCCATCGCACGACTTCTTGATTGCCCTCGCACTGGGACCCTTCAACTGCGATGGGTACACCCCGAGACTACTATGCAGACTTAGAGCTGCCCCCAACCGCAGACCTTTCGGATATCAGGAAGCAATATCGAAAACTTGGTATAGCTGCATAAAGGTCCTTGTTATCCATAATCGCTAACCTGGCCCTTAGCTCTCAAGTATCATCCTGATCGTAACCCTGGACGAGAACAAGAAGTCAACACTCAGTTCCAGATCATCCAAACGGCGCACGAGATTCTCTCGGATCCCGAAGCAAAGGCCAAGCATGACGCCTCACGAGCCCGCAATAGATATCCGGGTGCTTCGGGTGTTAAGGGCAACCCGTGGTCGAACGTGAGCGCCCAGTATCCGCCACCTCCACGACGCACCAATGCAAGCGCTCGAACCACGCCATCAGGCGCACAAAGATGGCAAACACGCTTCTCCTCTGGGGTACCTCCTACCGCGAAGCAGTACACAGCATCAGATGCTGAATCAAAGAAAAATGCTGCCCGAGCATTTGAAAACATGCGCAAAGGCGCATCAGCCAAGACCAGCGAACAAACACGACCTCCTCCACCGCCTCCCCCACCACGGACGGAATCTGCTAGACAGCGTGCTGAAGCTTCTTTTGGTTCGAGAAAGACAGGGTTCCATCCTCGAACAGCTATGGGAG
Organism: Fusarium buharicum; assembly: GCA_014822075.1. NCBI lineage: Eukaryota > Fungi > Ascomycota > Sordariomycetes > Hypocreales > Nectriaceae > Fusarium > Fusarium buharicum. Next base: position 123,179 of record JAATHB010000125.1, read on the forward strand.
ATGAACCCCCTGTAACAAGCAACAATTATAGTTCGAGACCGGCTTCGGAGCGATATGCGCAGGCTTATTCCCAGGAAGCCCCTCAAGAACCGCCTCCTATTCCTCAGAGACCACCACCAACTACCATGCCTGATCCTTTGAGCCAGTTCAGAGATCGAGATAGCTGGGCAGATCCCCGACAAAGTAGCCCATATACTTCTCATGGAGGCGAGAAGACAAATCCTTTTGACGGCATTAATCTCAATCGAGCCAAGAGCACTCGAGAAGCTCCTCGTCAAGACCAGTCCTCCCCGGATAACGAAGCTTTCAACCGACAACGCAGTGCTAGTGCGCCAAAGGGTAGTAAGGCTGACGACGTTCCTCCGAGCACTCAAGCTCCCGAACAACCTTCGATCCCTCGAGACCCCGCGGACCGCCCCAAAGCTCCTTTGAAAAAGACTCGCAGTGGCTTCAAGAGTGTACCCCTGGGACCTAATCAACAGGCGACTGAAGTTCCTGCAAGCGGTACCCGTAAGTGAATGCGAGGATTTAGAGAGAATGCTTAGGTTATTAACGTATTGGCAGCAACCGAATCACCTGGCGGCCCATCAATGTATGACAACCCCTCTTCTACAAAATCAAAGCACCCTCTATTCTCGACAAGCTCCAGCAAGTGTCGCGGGCATCACGGATCTGGATCTGACGATGTGTGCCCATATGGAGTCTCTAGTACTACTTGTAACCCGTCGCCGAGTGGCAGACAGGATTCACCACACCAATTGACTCCCTTTGAACGCCAACAAATGGATCTCTTGGCAAAGCTCATCAGCAACGCGAGTTATGGGAGCCCTGTCAAGAAATTGAAGCACAAAGACCGCAGCTTAGGCCCCTCTGGTGTACAGAATTATGCTAACAAGGCCGACTCAAACAGCTTTAGTTTCCCTGTCAACGATGACACTTTTGCACGAACTTCGCCCAATATGAATCGATTTGCTAGACGGAGTACTGATGACATAAACACCAGTTTTGTAGAGGAGGAAGACGCTACGGGATGGGAATTCAACGCTGGTGGTGGAGCTGAACAGGATAGCCCAACAAAGGGCCGTAGATCAAGCCGCCGATCACCTGGGAAGCGTCCTACAATAAGCGGTAAAAACACGCCTAGCTTCATGTCCGACTCTGAGAGACCTGATTCTACTAAACCTGAATCGGCCTTTAACCCTGCAGGTTGGGACTTTGGCCCGCAAACTTTTGTTCCTCAGCCGTCGAAATCCGTATCACCTACTCGATCTACTCGAACAAGCTCACGAAAGCCCAAGGCTTCTAAGAAGCCAAGCCATTCAACTCTGGCTGATGATGACAGCAGCAGCGAAGAGGAGATTCTGGAGTGGCGTGGCCGAAAGATGCAAGATGAACCGCCCGCTGCTGAGAGTCCCCAGGCAATGGATATAGATACTCCACCTGCGTCGACCTCTATGCCACCACCCCGGCCTCCCAAGGTTCACTCGCCTCAATCAGTTCAAACAACGCCTTCGCCTCAGCCTACCCATCCTTCGACCCAAGCACCGCAGCCCGTCGAGGCGAACCAAGGACCTGGAGTGGATCCGATGCCTCATGCCGCTCGAAACATCAACGTTGAGCCCTCTAGACCAGAATGGCGGCCAGGCAATGTGGATACTGTCAACGGCAATGAGCAGAGAGCAGAGAGTCCTAAGAAGCCGTTTAATCCAAACAATGTGGGATCCGAGGACAGTGAAGAGTTCCTTGCTAGCTTCGCCGAACTCAGGAATGTGGCTCCATTCGCCCAGCAAAGCTCGGGGTTGAAGTCTTTCTCGGATCTGAAGGATAACCTGCCTTTCGAAAGCAAGCCAGGGCCACAGATCCCAATGAAGCTTCCTAAGGTTCACCCCTTGATTTTCCCGGCAGCACCCAGCGCTCCTCAAATCCCAAATATTGTTGCTGTCAACGGAGCTCAGCCAAGCGCACTGTCTTGGGAGACTTATGTCAAAGATTTTGAACACTACTTGGAGCAATGGGACACCTTCAACGCCCAAGTCGTTGATCATTTTGCTACGCGGAAGTCCCACATTTCCCGCCTCAGAAAAGAAAAAGGGTATTCATTCCTGGAGACTCGAGACGATAGCGACATCCAGGAGTACTATAACTGGCTCGAACAGGATATGGACGTTCGCCGACGCTGGACGGCCGCATGCGAGGAGCACGAGCAACGATTCCAAGAGTTCATGGCGTTCCGAATGAAGATGAAGTAATGGATTGGGTTTGTTTTGTGGAGTTGGCAGTACATGGGATGGATCATCTTGTACCCTTTGTCAAAATGGGATGCGAAGCAGGTTCGCTGTTTTCCAACGGAGGCGACATGCATGTTGCAATGAATGATATAGGGCATTTCTGCGGGATTCACAAGATTACGATGATAGGCGGCTCTGGATCTGGACGATAGCAGGTGCGATGCGGGCATGCAGTGCGTGGAGCGAGCAATTCCGTTTAATTCTGGTTCTGTTTGTTATTAGTGGTAGTTTGGCGATTTGCATTTCAGGCGTTCTCGCTACGACCGAGACTGGAGGCCTTTGACGGCATCAGCTTGGTAGGATTTGGTCTCTGGGGATATGACTCCAAGACGTGTATATGATGGTACGAGCAAACATATAGAAATAGACGAGATGGTACTTCTCAGCCCATGCTTCTCCTGTACTTCATGGATGTTTGGGCTTAGGTAGGGAGGGAGGGAGTGTGATCTAGTGTCTGTCGTGAACCTCCTCTCCAGCCCCTATATCGCTAGGCAATATCTCTCTGCAGTCTTTCTGGAACATTGTATGTAACCTGCAGTTACCGATCGAGTATCTTCGGTGATAACAACCAGTCTGCTACCCCCTGAGTTGGTCTTTGTTTGTTTGGCCCACAATCAACTATTGAGGCACCGAGCTGATTCACTGCTCTAGGTCACAATTTCATCCGATCTCTTCTGCAGTTATTTGTTCAGTGGAGAGGGGTTATGCTCTTCTATCTCTCGCTGCCTGGTAACCTCCTCTTCCCCTCTTTTCCCTCGCTCAAGATCTCTTTTCTCTTTCTTCAGCAACAACATCTTGTGTACAATCATTACATTTCATCTTTACACTGCATTATTCCACATCTTCTCTACATCATCAACAACAACTCATTATCATCATCATGTCGGACACTCCCAAGGCCAACGCGTGGACGGAAGAAGCCAAGGTAAGCTTGATGAGATTTATCACTACGTATACCAGAGACTCATGATCACAATAGAACGAGCTTCTTCTGCGCATCATCTCCCAGTTGAAGCCTGAGGGCAAATCGATCAACTGGAGCGAGATCAACATGCCCGGCCGCACCGTCAAGAGCCTACAGAATCAGTGGACTTTCTTCAACAAGAAGATGGATGCGCTCAAGCAGGACTCTCCTGATGGCACTACCCCCGCCACCCCTGCGAAGAAGACTCCTGGTAAGATCTCCTCCTTTACGTGTATGTCCTCGCTTCTAACATATCTATCAAGGCCGCAAGCATGGCCCCAAGGCTAAGAAGGCTGAGTCCGAACACGGCGATGCGCCTCCCGCCGAGAAGAAGCCTGCCCGAAAGCGTCGCGCTCCTTGTGAGTTCACAATGTTCCTTACCTAGGTTTGGATGTTTTACTGACGCTATGTAGCCGACACTCCTGAGCGTGCTGCCAAGGCTGTCAAGAAAGAGCTCAGCGAAGCCATCATCAAGGATGAGATGGAGGAAGCTGAGGAGTACGGTCATGGAGAAATCTAATCTCCTACTTCTCCTGATCCCACCTCCGATAAGGAACGACACTCGTGCTGAACTTGCACGACAACGATTGGAACGACGAAACGAAGTACATGCCCTCATGATTATGGCATATTCTTGCTATTTTTACACGACATTAGTCATTTTCGCGGCATGGTACGAAAAGGAGTTTTGATAACCAGGCAGGCAGGTTTGTGAGAGGCGTGAAGGATAGGCAGTCTAGTCTGGATGAAAAGGCTATGAGAGATAGTACGTAGCCAAATAAACGCAAACTGCCGCTGAAATCTCTGCATGAGTCCTTGAATCTTTTGTGTGACTGGCGTTTGTTTCAACAAAGAAGTCTTTCTTTCGTTCTGCTGCCTATACATACAAAGATGCATGCCAGTAAACCTTGACAATGATATTACGGAAGTTCTTCTTAGACTTCTGCTTTCAAGCAAAATTGATTAAATTAAGTTTGTTTTACTTGATGAATTCTAAATTGACCATATCGTAGTCTTACTTCACATTCTCTGCTTTCCGTTGCCATAGGTGTATATGCATTATCGGAATACAACCGACAGTATTTACTCTTAGCGGTGTAGTGGTCCCGGGCTGTGGGGGAGGAGGTTAAAGTTTGATGGGGCCGGCAGCAACAGAAGCCGGAGGCAAAGAATCAGGCGAGACTGACCATTGACGTGCTCTCAGCAACAACCATCCATATATTATACATTCTAGATTGCCTATTTTACCCTTTTAGTTATTTTGTTATATTAAAAATAAGTTACCCAGTTGACGTTTTCAACACTGACTTAAGGTGATTGTCTCTCAAATAGTACCGCTATAGCCAACATCTATATATCCGACTAACACAGCCATGGCCGGTCCCGGAGACGAAGAAACAGCACCTCCACTTGCTACTCCAGCCTCAACAACCAGCGACATACAGTCTACGTATCAGTTACTAAGTCACGGCAGTAGTAGCAGTCAAGACGACAGCGATAGCTTAGATCTTTCAGATCCCCAGTCTTGGACGATCCGCCAAAGCGCGCGTCGACTCTATGTGTCTCATACTCTCTCAACATGGAACTCGCGCGTCTTTGAATTCGGGAGCGTCTTATATCTAGCTTCGATATTTCCTGGCACATTAATGCCTCTCGCAGTATATGCATTGGCTCGTGGTGCTGCGGCGATTGCATTGTCGTCTTGGGTTGGACAGTACATCGATCGCAAGGACCGCCTCAAGACAGTGAGGTTGTCGATTGGTAGACTATTGAGAACCGCATCGGAATTCTTTTATGCTAACTCGAATAGTCTCGCAACGACTTGTAGTCGCTGCCTCATGTGTCATCTTTCTCGCACTAAGCAAAGTGCAATCTCTCTCTCATGAACTGCGGATCGGTCTGCTTGTTATTCTAATTCTTATGGCCTGCGTTGAAAAGCTGGCAGCCATAATGAACCTTGTTTCCGTCGAAAGAGACTGGGTACGTTATAAATAGAATCAAAGTGTGGCACGTTCTAAACATTAGCAGGTGATTGTTGTGGCTCGCTCAGACAATGCCGCACTTCGAAGTATGTCATCCTACGACTCAGTTGGACTCCTTATAACCTGTCTATAGCCATGAACTCTCAAATGAGGCGTATAGACCTTATTTGCAAGCTTCTTGGACCCTTTTTTATAGGAATAGTCGATGGTATTTCTACAGAGACAGCAATTCTCGTCAACTTGGCGATGAACTGCTCCTCAGTCGTTGTTGAATATTTCACAATTGCGAGGGTAAGTTATTACTTATACAAATTATGAGGAATACCGTACTGATCTGTGCAGGTTTATCATCAGGTACCAGAGCTGCAACAGCCAAAGACTACACCTGGAATCGTAGCGCACAATGATGTGAGTATGCAGCAGACTCGCCAGGGTCCCTGGAAGTCATGCAGAGAGGGCATGCAGAAAGCGTACGATGATCTTCGGCTGTACTTCAAACACCCAGCCTTTCCTCCCTCCTTCGCGGTGGCACTTCTTTACTGCACAGTCTTGTCTTTCGGTGGGGTCATGGTGACTTATTTACTGTCAAGCGGATATACCTCGACTCAGATTGCTGTGATGAGAACAGTCTCTGTGGCCTTTGAGGTTTTGGCTACATGGATTGGACCGTGGGTGATGAAGAAGGTTGGACCAGTTCGTGCTGGTCTTTGGTTTCTGAGTTGGCAACTGGGGTGTTTGGCAGTTGGTGTATCGATCTTTTGGCGATATGCTGATAATGTCCTGATATCCACCCTGGGGCTTGTGGTAAGCTCAATGCTTAGTCGAATCGGACTCTGGGGGGTAGATCTTTCGGCACAGATCATTATCCAAGAAGTAAGTCCCCTCGCTCGTTCGTGGTAGAGATTCGCTAACCGTACATGATGCAGGAGGTTGAGGCAGAGAGCCGAGGGGCCTTTTCTGCAGTGGAAGCGAGTTGGCAAAACCTATTCGAGATGTGTTCATACACGTCAACAATCATATTCTCGTCGCCTAGCCAGTTCCACAACCCAACAGCGCTCAGCGTCACGGCAGTGTTTTGTGCATGGGCTCTGTACAGCTGGTTTGTGAAGAAGCGACGAGGCCATCTTGTTCACTGGCCGAGTTGCATCTCTCCAGAGAAGCAGCAAGCAACGATAGACGACCTATTTGAGTCGATACCGTTGAGGCGAAGAGAGGGGCTTTGAGGGCTTGGATGGAAGTATCTAAGATGCAGTACACCCATATAGCATCGCACGAGACACGTTGACGGTCACCTGGATCGGGACGCAGTGCAACAAGACTATGATGCCACCGGATCCTGTGGGTTGGGAACCATCCACGTTTATTTCCGTGTCTCGGACGGCAACGGTTGACTTGGATATGCATGCAAAGCATGGCCTCGTGGATCGAGGAGCAACCCTTTAAGATGATGCAGGCCTCTTCATAGGGGAGCACAACATTGCGAACGATAGACTTGAAGAGTCAGCCTTGAATGTCTTGGCTTTACTCAAGCTGATACTACCCTTCTCTCGCAGTTTGAGGGTCAGGTGCAGTCGTATTTATATATCTGAGAATGAGACATACCTTAAGTTAGTATGGCCCTACAACTTGAAGTGTGGAAAACTTGAAATAGAGAGCTAACTGTGTTCAAAAAGAGCACAAAAGTCTCAATCGCACACCATCTCAGGTCGGATTTGACTGGTCATCTGTCGTGGCACACCATCTTAAACTTGACACACCCACACAATTTCACAACCCTTTTGTCTTGTCGGGACGGACAAGGCGGGGAGAGGTTGAGAAACTGCATAAATATGCACAGTGGCGGGTCGTCTTGTTAGTGAGAGCGGGAATGACGGCTTTAGCGGGCTTGAGGGTATCATTTCCCCTGTAGCGCAGTGGACTCTGCAGAGAGGTGCCGCTCCCGTCCAGGTGATCCACACGACACCCAGGGGCAAGGCCAAGGCAAACAAGTGTGTGTGCCATCATATGGAGGTACTGACTGTACCGCTGTAAATTTTTCCCCAGATCTCAGCCTGGTCACATCACAGGCCCTCATAAACCTTTCTTCTTTTTTTCATCCCACTTCTTCCTTTGATTTATACTTGTTCAGTCTTTCATCACCACTGTCCATCCGACATTGGACTCGCTGTCGTCACTATTTTGCGCCTCATCTCGGACATCGTCATTCTTCGCGACCCTTGCTTGGCCTTGTGTCATAGCAGTCCCTTCACGATCCCCTTCACAACCACCGAAGCCGTGCTCTTCGTCGCAGCTCATCGTCTGATATTCATTGTAACCCAGAACCATCGTTCATCATGAACGGCGCCGCTTCTTCGCCAAGGGCTAAAAGAAAGGCCCCGGGTTCGCCCGACCAGGCTCCCCCCGCTAAGAGACCCGTCAACGGAAAGCTCTCGCCCGATGACAATACTCCCGATCTTGTTGAATTCGACGACCTGACCGACGTATCGGACGATCTCCATCCTCACGCTATGTATATCGGGACACCAGGGAGCTTGGGCGAATGGCAGGATACCATCCAAAAGGTGGTGCGCAATGTTGTTGCGATCCGCTTCTGCCAGACTTGCTCTTTCGATACCGATTCCGCCTTGACCAGCGAAGCTACAGGATATGTTGTTGACTCTGAGAGAGGGTACGTGGCACTTATAGTTGGTGTCCAACGGAGATAAAGCTAATCTTTCGCAGGTATATCCTAACCAACCGCCACGTTGTCGGTGCAGGACCTTTTTGGGGCCACTGTGTCTTTGATAACCATGAGGAGGTCGATTGTTATCCCGTCTACCGCGACCCCGTTCACGATTTTGGAATTCTGCGATACGATCCCAAGGCGATCAAGTACATGCACGTTGATGGCCTAGAACTACGTCCCGATCTCGCAAAAGGTATGCGCTGGGATGCAGAGCCTACTCATGGCCCCATTGCTAACGTATTTCTTAGTCGGTACCGAGATTCGAGTTGTCGGTAACGATGCGGGCGAAAAGCTCAGTATTCTGTCAGGTGTAATCAGCCGTCTCGATCGAAACGCTCCAGAATATGGCGAGGGATACAGCGATTTCAACACGTGTTACTACCAGGCCAACGCCGCCGCTAGTGGAGGAAGTTCTGGAAGTCCGGTCGTGAACAAGGATGGCAGCGCTGTCGCACTGCAAGCTGGTGGTCGTTCTGATGGAGCTTCGACAGATTATTTCCTTCCTTTGGATCGGCCATTGCGTGCTCTGCAGTGTATCCAGGCTGGCAAGCCTGTCACACGTGGTGACATTCAGTGTCAGTTCCTTCTCAAGCCATTCGACGAGTGCAGGAGGTTGGGATTGACCCCTGAATGGGAGGCGGCCACGCGCAAGCAGTTCCCCGAGGAGACCAACATGCTGGTGGCTGAGATCGTACTCCCTCAGGGCCCCTCTGATAACAAGATCGAGGAGGGTGATGTCCTCATCAAGGTCAACGGTGAACTTATCACCCAATTCATTCGGCTGGATGACATTCTAGATTCCAATGTTGGCAACACCATCAAGCTTCACATTCAACGCGGCGGACAGGATATGGAGGTGGAAATCGAGGTTGGAGATCTTCACAAGATTACCCCTGATCGTTTTGTTTCGGTGGCAGGTGCTAGCTTCCACGATTTATCTTACCAGCAAGCTAGGCTTTATGCTGTCGCGGTCAAGGGCGTCTATGTATGCGAGTCAGCAGGGTCCTTCCGGTTGGATAATACTGACAATGGCTGGATCGTCCAAACGGTTGATCACAAGAAGGTGCCAGACCTTGAGACATTCATCCAAGTGATGAAGACAATTCCAGACCGTGCAAGGGTGGTTGTCACTTACAAGCACCTCCGTGATCTGCACACTCTCAATACCGCTGTTGCCTACATTGACCGCCATTGGGCATCCAAGATGAAGCTCGCAGTTCGAAATGATGAGTCAGGACTTTGGGACTTTACTGACTTAGGAGACCCGTTGCCTCCCGTTCCACCTGTTCGACGGTCCGCCTCCTTCATTGAGCTGGATCATATGCCGCATCCAGGCATCGCGGACCTAATCCGCAGTTTCGTCCATATCAACTGCACGATGCCGTTGAAGCTCGATGGCTTCCCCAAGAATCGCCGTTGGGGCATGGGTCTTGTGATTGATGCAGAGAAGGGTCTCGTCTTGATCTCTCGGGCTATTGTCCCTTACGATCTTTGCGACATTACTGTTACCATCGCTGACTCTATCATTGTCGAGGGCAAAGTTGTTTTCCTTCACCCTCTCCAAAACTACGCCATCATCCAGTATGACCCGTCGCTTGTCGATGCTCCTGTCAAGAGCGCTCGACTGAGCAACGAAGTGCTTACGCAGGGAGCCAAGACATATTTCCTAGGCTATAACCGCATAGGCCGTGTTGTTCATGGGTCTACCAGCGTTACTGAGGTCACTGCTGTGGCCATTCCCGCCAACTCGGGCGCTCCTCGCTATCGCGCTGTCAATGTTGATGCGATTACGATCGACAGCAACCTTGGCTCGACCTGTAACAGTGGTGTCCTTGTTGCACCTGACGGCACAGTTCAGGCCCTCTGGTTGTCGTACCTGGGTGAACGCTCTCCGTGTACTTCGCGCGACGAGGAGTACTACCTTGGTTTAGGCACCAAGACCCTGCTGCCTGTTGTAGAGTCGGTTCAGAAAGGCATCAACCCCAAGCTCCGCATACTGTCTGTGGAATTTAGATCGGTCCAGATGTCGCAGGCATCCGTCATGGGTGTTTCAGATGAATGGATCAAAAAGGTCACTCAAGCCAACCGCTCTCACCACCAGCTGTTTATGGTGAGCAAGAGAACATTCGAGCGAGTCAATCACCCGGTGTCCTTGCTTGAAGGAGACATCATTCTCACCTTGAACGGCAAAATCTGTACCACTATTTCAGACTTTGACTTGATGTACTCACACGAAGTGCTCGACGCTGTCATCGTTCGCGAATGTGAGGAGATTCACTTGCAAATACCCACAGTCGCAGCGGACAACATTGAGACGGATCATGCTGTCTCCTTCTGTGGTGCCATCCTTCACAGGCCTCACCAGGCTGTTCGGCAACAGATTAGCAAACTGCACAGCGAGGTGTATGTTTCTAGTCGGATTCGAGGATCCCCAGCTTACCAGTATGGTGTTGCGCCAACCAACTTTATCACACATGTGAACGGCACCCCAACACCTGATCTCAACTCGTTCATTGCCGCGACCCGGGAGATTCCCGACAATACCTGTAAGTTTACTTCAGAGACTGTTAGTAGAAACTGTGTAGCTGACATAATCTAGACTTCCGACTCAAGGCAGTGACGTTTGACTGCGTGCCATGGGTGATTACCATGAAGAAGAACGACCACTACTTCCCGACAATGGAATGGATCAAGGACGATAAGGAGGCCTGCGGATGGCGACGAGTCACGTACGAAGGCAAGGATGTGTTCAAGGGAGAGGCAACTGATGGCGTGGCCCCAGTTGCAGAAGATGCCGATATGGAGTAGGAGCATCTTAGCAAGAGTTGCAAATCCTCAACAGGGAGAGGAGTCTACCAACTAAGACGTCACTTGGGATTGTTTGTTGTTTAAACAGCTGGTTACGGCTATAGGGTTAGGATATGGCGTTATGGCGATGAAGGATCCCATTTTCAAGGTTATCTGGAGCTATGAGTTAGCATTTGGGACGGGCAGATATTGGGGCTTGTCTATGAAAGATGAGGGTTGTACACTTATGGAGGGATTGGTGAATTGTTAAAGGTGAAACTACAGTAAGTGTGCGGATAGTAGAGAAGAGCTCTTTTTTCTATGTCTCGGCATTTAATAATTACAGAACTACAGGACATCAGTCTACCATATTGGTTGCTGACTTGTAGTTGCATAATCCCAGTACGATTGAGTTACGTGCCTGACCTATACGCATGTGATACTGTGATCCTTGCTCTATGTTTCCATGGTTATTGTGAGGTTGCCTGGTGAAGTTTACAATCCGCGTAAGCTATATAGTACTTGTAGAACTTCGGCCTGATCCGGATGAAGCTGTAGTGGGGCCGGAAGCTGCCCAGCGGGAATGAGCTCATAGGTAGGAGCTGGGCAGGACAGAACAGGCTTCAGGCAATAATAGTGTAGTCTACTGTCTACCTACCCCTCCACTCTCTTTATCTACCTACTGTATAATACCCGCTCATCCTCTTCGCATCCATCTCAAGGGTCCTTTGCTGATCTCTTACTTTTGCTATACCATTCCTCGTTCGTTCATCATGGCTCCCGGTGCTACTCTTGTAGTGAGTTGCCCCTCCTCATTAGCCCCGTGCACTTCCCCGCCATCGAATTCAATGTCATGATGCGCCAGTCGCAGTTGATCCGGTTGCTAACCAAGGCGCTCGTCGCTATAGACAAAGCTCAAGGTCCAGCTCAAGCTGACCATTGCGCGTCTGCGCATGGTTCAGCAGCGCGATGAGCAACTTGGAAAGGCCCAGCGTAGGGCTATGGCCCAGCTTCTCGAGGCTGGCAAGGTAGATTCAGCCCGCATCCGCGTCGAGAACATCATCCGATCCGACATCACCTCCGAGCTTCATGAGATGCTCGAATTGTACTGCGAACTACTACTTGCGCGCGCGGGTCTGATGGAAGGACATGCAGTTGATCCTGGACTGGAGGAGGCTATTCAGAGTCTGATTTATGCGGCGCCTAAAACGGAGATTAAAGAGCTGGGAACAGTAAGGACGCTCCTGGCGGAGAAGTATGGCAAGGAGTACGTGCTGGCAGCGACAGAGAACGCTGAAGGAAAGGTCAACGACAAGGTTGTTAAGAAACTGAGCGTCACGCCTCCACGGGAAGAGCTCGTCGTAGGGTATTTGGAGGAGATTGCCAGGGCTTACGGTGTCGACTGGCCCAAGCGGGAGAACGTCTCGCCACCCCCCGAGCTACTCGACGACGATGACGAAGAAGCCAACGACGACGATAAACCATCCGGCGGACAGAAGCAAAAGGTCCTCGAGACACCACTCGTCGCAGACACCAAGGATCCAGTGCTAAACACGCCAGTTAAGAAGCTGAGCGGTGGAGGTCCGACGAGCCCGTTGACTGTGACGCCTCCAAGAATGACGACTGATAACATACATCCTAAGGTGACGCTGGGGTCGGTGGAGTTAAAGCCGAGTAAGAAGGTGGAGCGGAAGAATGAGCCTGATGGGTCGGTTCCGGACCTTGGGGATTTGGAGAGGAGGTTTGCAGCGTTGAAGAAGCGATGACGGTGTTGAGCTGGGTTGCTATATTGATTTTGCGTATGACATATGGAGTTTTTAAGGAGTTTGTGTATTCGTTGCTACTCTGGACTTTTGTTTGAAAACTCACTCGGACTTTGGTCTTTCATGTGTACTGTGGCGATGTCTACGTTGTTGGTTAAATATCTCAAAATCACCGGTGATGACTTTGTTGGTATGCTTCTATGTACCTCTATGTGAAGAGCTATCGTGGGAAGCCCAAGACAAAGTAGGTCCAGTCCTGTGTAAGTAATAAGGGGGAGCTGAAGCATCTGGTCTATCTACTCTGTTCACTTGGCAAAGGCTTCATAAAGCACTTGGAGTATATTGTCTTTTGCTCTGCCTTGCTCTTGGTTTCGGTTCAGTGGGCAACCATTGTACCAAGGCCGTTGTGATCAAAGTTTAGAGAAATGGACAAGATGCATACTTGGCCGAGTGTTAAACCATCTTGATAACTTGATGCCCTGTATACGTCACAAAGTTTACTTGGAATTGGACAGTGAGGCCGTCGCGCAGGCTTAGAATTTGAGTTGACTACTCTTTCGCATCTTATATCATAGTTACTTTCAAGTATATTACGCTCCAATCTATAAAAGGGCCTCTCGTTGTCATTCACCTCCTCTATGCACGCTACATCATACGCTTCGCACTCCCTTGTGTCGAAACCAACCGAATACCCGTCGACCGAATTCTACAACACAGCCAAAATGGATTCTAATCGTATAACAATCAAGAATCTCCGCACTGTCGTTGGCTTTACCGAAATAAAGGGCTTGAAAGAATTGAATGACCTTGGGAAGATTCAACAGAACCGACTCGAGCAGAAGTTGAACGCTGCCTCCGATGATCTCTCTGTCAAGAATATGGCCTCCATCTACATCAGATGGCTTTCTCAGCAAATCTCTTACCTGGAGAGAAACTCTCGCAGTAAAGTCGTGGAGCAATGGATCGTGTACGTGGACACCTGGGGGTTGAGGTGTGATGAAGCAATCTATATGTGGACTCATTTCATAGAGAAGGGAATCATTGGCTTGTCCGCCCAAGGCTGGTCAGTTAAGCAGAAGAGGAAAGAGGTAAAATCTCTCCGAAAAGAACTCGAACTTCAGTTCTTCAGAGTGCGACACGCCTCTAAGGAGAGCTACAAAGTTGACGATTCTGGTCAGTACAATGACCAAGAATATTCTGAACTCCAGGAGCGAGCAACCGTGCTCACAGGGCCTGATCCCAGTGTAAGTAACTTGTAACATCTGTTCGTTTGGACACTTACTGATAAGGTTCAGGATGCGGCATATGACTCCAAACACAGCAAGGTTAGGAAGTGGGATGGACGTAAGAAAGATAAGAACGAAATTCCACAGTCGGTTTGGACACTGAGAAACTGGCCAATGAAGGACATCCCGTTCCCAAGTATTGAGCTCAACGGAGACGACGAGACGGATGAGGAGCCGGAAGACTTTGAAGAGGAACCAGTCATCGAGAGATTAATGGCTGATGATGAGGACAACCGGCTTGAAGTGATACCAGAGTTGATCGAACATTCACAGCAACCCCCTGACATGCGGACTCCAACGCCACTTCGACTCGAGCCGCTGATCTCGCCCTCCCCTATACCATATTATTCTTTAGCAAGTTGGTGATGGTTCACCACGGAAAGTCTAGGGGTGCCCTGCCACATACAACGCGAACCTTGCTGTCGGGCTGTGCCCTAGTTACCAATCTAGATGTGTTCGCTGTGTGCCTGTGTCTGGTGAATATCGTCGTTGCTGATTCCCAGATCATCACGAGGAATCCAGACAGCGGGTACCCTGAAATTGGTTTTGCGGAGTAGAGACAAGTATACCTGTGGGAGATTGATAAGCAGCGATGAATAGAGCGTTGAGGAACAAATTCAATCATATTGTTAAGAGAAGGAACGCATAGAAGAGGATTAGAAAGATCTCAGTGTGAATCAAATGACAACAATGGTATATTACGGATAGTGTGGGTGTTCCACACAACGCCTGAACTCCTGCCTGCCTCATTGTGATATGCAAAATTAAAATCCCAGCTTCAGAGCGAAAGAGTATTCCGAATAGATCCTCGGCCTTTCCGTAACTCTCCGGGCCCTCCGCATGCCTTATTCTAGCTTATCAAGATGCTCCAACCGTGTAAGCACAACCTGCTTACTCGTCTCTTCAATCTCGCCCGCTAGAAACACCTCATCTAGGATGGCGTAGACTTTGTAAAAGTTAAAGACAAGGTCGAGCTCGCAAACGTTTCCGAAAAAGGCATCGAGGACCTCGACAAAGAAGTGGATGGCCTCGAGGTAGGCGAGCTCGTTGTCGTTTGTGTCGACGCAGGCGCAGAAGAAGAGGCCGGCGTAGCGGCGGTAGACGATCTTGTTGTTGCGGAACTCGACAAAGTTGGACTGGTACTTTTGGTCGCGGGGGGCTACGAGGCGATGCACTTCGCCCTTGAGCTTGATCTTTTGCTCGTCGCTAAAAGGGGCGTACCATTTTGCGAGACGGGTTTTGCCCCTGAGGTGAGTGTCAGTAAATGTGTGCTAGATTTAGGGTTGAGAGAAGAGAGAGACGTACTGTCGGTTCTGGATGAGGATAAAGGAAAGCATTTTGGAATTGACAAGGCTGAGAGGTTCAAGGACGAATGTCGTTTGATAAAGGAGGGTCGCGATAGTGGCATGGGTGGAGGTTGTTAGGAGGCTGTCGCGGGGCAGAAGGGTTGATGTTGATTGGCGGAGGGTGGTGGCGCTACAACCGCTGAAGAGCTGCAAGGCTGCCACTAGAGCCCCTGGAGAAGGCCGGCCCCAGCTTCTAACATCCCCTCTACCCCTGCTGTATCGCCTGGCCGTCTAGTCTCGCCCCCTGCATAATATCTTTGTTTTGCTCGTTTCCATAAGTGTTTACTTCAACACGATTCAATTGACAGTTCTTGGGGGAAACTGTCTTATTCTATCTACCAAGGTACTGACTGTATCCAGCAAGGGAACACTATCGGCGCATGGCGCATGCACCTGCCTTAGCGTCGAGGTCGTGTGCCGATGAAACGGAACGCTTCTCCGGCAGTTATAACTTTACCTCGCCCTTCTCCTCGGCTTCTTATTTACTTTGACATCATCAAGAATATCGACAACTGGCGAATGTATTGATTCCTTTGTCTTTATTGTTTCATAATGCCTTAGTTCAATACCCTCAAGCATGATGACGACAATGCTTTGTGTCTCCACAGACAGAAATTACCTATCAAGACCCACGACAAGGCCAAGACAAGATACCAAGGAATAACTACCCAATATATCATCCAGTTTCACCGACTCATCGCTCTCACATTCATCCCATTGCAACTCATCACGTCCACCTAATTCTGCATGGCGGACTGCGTTCAAATATCACCTCCATTGACTAAACTCGACGCGAGTCTTCAGGCGTCAATTCTCAAGACAATGAGATAACGACTACCCTCAACATCAGACCGAATTAACAACATCAGTACCAGTCAATGCGATGGTCACTACCATGAAGACCGCCACCAAAAAGCTCAGGAGGCTGGTCACAGTCATCTGGGGTGATCGCCAGACTAACGATCTGTGGAAACAAATCATCAAATGCTCGATTGCCTCTATCGCTGCAGTTATCGCCGTCATAACTCCTCAAGCCGTTTCGGTCTTTGGCTCTTCGACTTTTCTCGCCCCAATGGCCACTGTCTTTGCCCATCCAGGTCAAAGAATGGGCACCATGATCGAATCTCTCCTCATGGTCTTGTTGGGCTCATTACTTGGCCTTGCCTGGTCTATATTCGGCATCTTCTTATGCAGTCTGGTATATGATCAGAACGAACGCGCCTCCTATGCTATTCGCGCAGTTTTTCTCGTTGCTGCCGTCATGTTTCATGGCTACCTAAGATCTGCGAGCCCTCGTATCTTCTTATTTGTTGCCTTTCATCTTATTGCTTGCCTTGTTATCCTTTGCGGAGGCGCTCACCAAGTGACCCTACAGCTTTTCACAAACTTGTATTATCCGCTTTTGGCTGGCGGCGGTATCGTGGTTGTTGTCAACATATCCATGTTCACCGAGTTATCGAGCAGTTTCCTCGGTCTCTCCGCCATTGATGCTCTTTGCGAGACAATGGATACCCTGACTCGAGCTACGCATTGGTTTGTTACCCCCGGCGGCGATTCGGATAACGACCTAGAGCCGATTACCCTCGTTATGACACCCACAGCAAAGAGTGTGCCTGATAAACCAAAGCGCAAGAAGGGTCGTTTTCTAAAGTGGTTGGAAGGGTTTCCAAATCCCTTTCAGCCTTCTCAAAGCCGCTACCATGCTTCAACCGTTCCTGTCGGCCTCACAACACTTGCCAGCTTGACAGGTAAAAAGGCTAAGCTACGCACTCGTCTTACCCGTTGCAAAGCTGCACAAAGAGAGGTCAACTATGAACTCTCTATTTCCGCGCTCCCCCCGAGCAGTATGAAACCTCTGAGCACGTCTCAGATGAGTAATCTTGTTCAGAGTACCATCACCATAATTGGTGCTTGTGAGAACAAATACATTGTATTAGAGAATGACGATCGCTCTGCAGAGGATAGCCATTCTGAAGAGGACAGTATTTCCCCAACTCACAGCGTCTCTAGCGAAGCCAGTGGGATCAAGCGCATGAGTACCTTTGATGACTTCCTCCAGAGAGTCGAGAATGCGAAGCCTGTCAGGGAGATCGAGTCTAGTAGTGCCAGTCTGCTTGAGTCCATTCTCGAGCGTATTCGTAAACCCGTTCAGGATTTTGAAGCTTCGCTCAAGGAGGCTGTACGCCTGGTCATTGTATGTCTCGCCTACTGCTATGACGTACCTAGGCTACCGTCAGGGGCACCAGCTCCCAAGGGAATTCATTTGCAAGAGCTGGATTTGAGGATCGACATCTTCACAGAGGCCCTTGCCGAATTTGATGCGAGCTGTACGATGGAGCTTCGACATTCGGCTTTGGATAAAAGCGGGCATGGCATCGACTTTATGCCTCGAATGGAAACGTTCCTAATCTCTTCTTTTGTTCTCGGTCTGCGTCAGTCCGCAACGCATATCTTGGATATGCTGCGTCATGTTAGAAAGATTGTTGAGCAAAGACAAGCTCGAAACGACAGGACCTCATTCTGGTTACCGAGGCACATCAACATCCGACAATGGCTTACAACGGGTGGTGAAAGTGACGGTTTCGTCTTGCCCGACACCGCTCGTAAAGAGGTTCGCAGGGGCAAAGCCCTTCCAGGTTCCAAGACGAAAGGTCAAGCGCACCATAAGCACAGCGATGCAAAACATACACAGCTTAAGGCGAAGGATGAAGAAAAGGGAATCCGCTTTGCAGAACCCGAACCCCAGACAAGGCACAAGGCTGTGGTTGAGGAGAACCAGGAAGGTGCTGAGTCGGATTCCAAGACCAGCAGCAACATTCTAAAGCTCAGAGAGAATTTAGCTGATGCGCTTGAGTGGGTACAAGACTCGGATGATCTTGCGTATGCTCTCAAACTCACACTTGCCGTGCTCGCCCTCAGCTGGCCGGCATTTGTGGCTTCTTGGAATGGCTGGTACTCGTCAGTCCGTGGTATCTGGGCACCATTGCAATTATTCCTCGTCTTTGAAGTCGCAATAGGCACCTCTTTTCACGTCTTTGTTATTCGTCTGTTTGGCGTTGTGTTCGGATGTGTCGTTGGGTTCCTCTCCTACGAAATCGGAAGAGGCAGCAGAGTCGCCATGGTCTTTATTCTGGTGCTAGGCATTGTTCCGTCCTTCTATATTCAGCTCGGGACAAAATATGTCAAGGCTGGCATGATCTCCACAACAAGCATGGTCGTGGTCGCACTCGGTATGTAATGCACAGTGAATATACTACAAAACACTGACAAGTATCAGCTGCCATGAACGGCTTCGACACGGCTTATGAGAACTTTTACAAACGATTAACTTGTTTTGTAATTGGAGGCGTTGTTGCTCTGGGTGTTGAGATGCTTTTATACCCAGTCAGAGCCCGGGACCGAATGCTTGAATCACTCTCAGCGTCAATCAAGCAGGTTCAGAACATGCAAGCTGCCATGGCTGTTGGCCTGGATAGTCCAATCAAGCCAGATTTTAGGGACCCTGGTCTTCACAAGCGATTTGATTATGCAAAAGCCAAAGCACGCGGCGCCCTCGCTGCGGCAGAGACGTTTCTTCCATTCTGCTCAACCGAGCCACGTCTTAAAGGGAGCTTCAAGCCGCTTGAGCCTATCTACAAAGAGATCGTCTACGTTTTGCACCAAATCATTGAGAGGATGGACAATGTGGTCTTACTGCGAAAAGAATATGGCTCATCGATTTTGGAGGATTTGAATCCTCATGTTCACGCGTATCGACGCAATGTGGCTGCCAGCATTATGCTCGTTCTTTTCTCTGTCAACGAAGCGCTCATCACATGGCAGCCTCTACCACAATTCATTCCATCCAGCCGACTCGCACAGTTACGTCTGGTCAACCACGTACGCGAAGTTATCGCTTCACGTAGTGGCACACACACGCCTGCCGGCGGACCGCCCAGTATTTCTGAGGAGGATGGCAATCTGGCTGAACAAGTCGCAAATCTAATCACTCAGAAGCGCTTTCTTTCCTGGAACGCCAGCACTGCTGGTCAAATGGAGATTATCGAGTACCTTGAGGAGCTTGTAGAACTTGTCAAGCTTCTTGTCGGTGTCAATGCTTTCCGCAGTGGTCTATTAGAGAAGCCCACGTACAGCAACTACCGCCAACGTATCCATTTGAACCGCCTTCCTCTATCTTGTATGGCTACCGAAGAGGCTACCACCACCGGTGTCCCGGCAGAAGATGTATCTACAGCTCCTGGAGAGTTTTCTCGTACAGAGAGCAGGGCAACAGGGCTGCAGAGAACACAGACAGTACGGGGTCGAGCAGGTCATGTGAGAGGACGGCTGCATAAGTCGGAGGATAACAAGGATGTATCAGACAGTGACAGCAGGGAGGACGTGCCCATGAGTTTGCAGAGAGTTGGGACCAGGTTGTGTGAAAACGACGCAATGGCTCGGCGACGAACGTTTAGATGATGCGAAGCTGGGGTTGTGAACAGCTCATGAGTCTATTATGAACTCGGCTGGGGCCTACAAGTCCAAAGCAATAGAAAAACTAAACAACAATAAACATTCAGAAACTCATTCAATGCACCTTTCCTGCCAAATAATCCAAGCAAGTGTGTAGGTATTCCTTACTCTAACGCCATGCCATACAATTCCAATGCAGATATATTCGAGTCGTTCGTATGAGCCATCAAAAGATGTTGAGTGGCGTATGCTGTGCGATTCTGGTGCCGTTGAGCATAGCTCTCGACTTCTTGGGCCTTTGCTGCAATCTCCGTGACCCTTCTTGGACATGGCGTGGCTCGATTGGCGTCTTGCCCTCACTAGGGAAATCAAAGAGCGCACCCTCATGCTTGCGCTTCTTTGCATTACCAGCATTATCGCCGCCGTTTTGCGCGCGTACCAGATCCTCCTGCTCTTTGACCTTGAGGGCCATCTCGGTGAGAGTCTGGACCATCTCAAAGGTGAGAAAGCCTAGGATATCCACGATATCATCCGAAGGCTTGCTGTCGGTGACGATACCGAAGCCAGCCCACTCGCGGAATCGCTTGCCTTTACGGTAGGTGAAGGACGCTTGGCGATACTCGGACCAAGTGACGTACTCCTCCTTCGTCATGGCCTTTGTACGTTCATCAGCCTTGCGCAGACGCTGTAGGGTGATGTAGTTCATCTCCTCCTCCTCTTCATCTTCTTCCTCCTCGCGCTCAGGCACCTCGACATTGTAATAAGAAGAGGGTTCCCAAGGAAGGCCGACTTTGGCCTTTTTGTTCTTCTTGGCAGCCTCGTCTGTGGTGTTATCGCCGGCTGCTACGGGATCATCACCAGCTGCGATGTCCGCGTCGGCGCCTTTGTCATCAGAGTCCTTTACATTCTTTCGCACGTCCTTCCAGGAGAGAAAGGTGCGCAGGCGAGATACTTTGGCTTGGTCGTGGCGAATCTGGAAGATGAGGTCGTTGATGCTGATGGATTTTGAGCCGCGGCGCGAAGCGAGCTCGGTGCAGTTTCGGAGCTGAGATGGGTTTTAGTGAGTAAATGAGAGGCCAGTGAAAGAGGGTTGGAGGCATACGAGTTCTATTACTTGTTGGCGGACGATATCTTCGATGATGCTCGTTGTTTCGACGGGTGGCTCGGCGGTTTCGCCGGAGACGTACATCATTTGACTGATCTCCTGGCGATATTTGTACGCCTTGCTGTCTTTTGAGTCGGCCATTTTGGCGTGAGAGAGGTTGGGTGTTTAACGTGAGAGCTCGAGGTCAAGATAAGTTTGAGATGTTATATATCTGTACAGTAGTGAGAAGACGATGCTAAGTTTACTTATAGCATTAAGTAAGGTAGACAAGTGTCTTATGTTGAGTGCTGTGAGGTTGATGTTGATGTTGAGACGGAAAGCAAGCAACTAAGAATGGAGGTCATGAGTTACGCGCTAAACTCAAAATGGAAATATGTTGTCCCTTCTACCTAAATAGGAACCAACAACAATTCACTTCCGATCTAGACTCGGGCAAGTTTGACATCGGCATATGATGTTAATGCATAGAGAGCTTTTAGATGTATCGTTTTTAATAAATTTATAATCTAGGCTCCGCCGCCGACGCTTGCCCAAGACCCAAAGCCGCTCCCTTTCGAAGCCCAAACCACAATGTAATGCGCCGCCAACAACTTCCACTCTTCGACCTCATCCAACCCCTCTAGCGAATCTACGCGCTGTTTCTCCTCCGGCGATACCCAAGCTTGCCAGATATCCTCAATAGTCATGTGATGCACCGTCTCAAAACCAGCCTTGCTCATCCGTGTCCGCTGATCTTCAGGTGTAGGGTACATCTTGAGCGTGGGCATCTGGATGCGCCGTGCTGCGAGATTTGACACCATCATCTTTCCAAAGGCGTCGTCTGGGCGGATGGGTTCGTAGATGACTGTAGCGAGGTTGGATATACGTGAGCTGAAGAAGCTGATCACATCTGAGGCGTCGGCGACTGTGAGGTAGCAGAGACAGCATTCTGAGAGGAGCAGCGTAGGAATGTCGGTGCGCAGGCCAGGGAGAGAGATATCGGGTTGATCTTGGGATGTTGGTTGGGGCTCATCATCATTCTTGGGGGGTTTGGATTGGGAAAAGCTTCGCAAATCTTGGCCATGACAGTAGTATTCACCCCCTGAGGGCTGACTTGACCAGGAGCGCTCTGTTATTTGAGCAGTATTAGTCAAGATGTTCCTTAGTACAGGTGTAGCCTGTACAGTCCGTAGTTTCTTTGAAGTCACAACTTCAAAGTCGAGCTCATGATAGACTAGTCCAGGGCGAGGTCTTGAAGCGAATAGTCGAAAAGGCCGAGTGTCAGTCCCGGCGCCTAACGACACAATCTGCTTTGGTGAAGGCCCTGATTCGGAATCTTCATCCTCGTTTAAAAACGACTCGATTAGAGTGTCCAGAGAAACTGTACGAGTATATGTTCCTATATAATTTTAGTTCAGTTTGACTCATGATGAATAGTGTAGACCAGCGCACCTCGGTTGATAATGGGGAGACGTCTGGGCGCAGTACCATCTGCACTCTGAATAAAGTACTGAGCGTAGGGATCGTCAAGATAACCAAGATCAACAGCACTCAACCTCGAGACAGAAGCGTCGGTGTCTGTGCCTTGGATAGTAGCCTCGTGGGTGACGGATGAGGAGCCATGGCCGCCTCTACCTCTACCACAACCACGAGCAGCTCCTCGTGCGCTGCGGAGAGAACCGAGGAGGTTTGGTATCTCGGGAGCGGACATGATCTAGGTTAGGTTGAGAATAGAGTGAGGGCATTCAGACTGAGGTGATGAGCTCCGTGAGTTGTTCCGGCCGTGGGGAGCTGCAAGCTGCAGCTGTTGGTTAAGGGTCCATACAGGCCTGGCCCAGTGACGTCGGTTTCTGCAGGCGGGGCACTTGGAAATGTGTGGTACCTAAGTAGGTACCGTAGCAATAGTGCTACAGAAGCTAATACTTGTTACTTAGAGCAATAAATCGAGGCAAACATGGAAGCGTATATACTGTTTCAGGTTAAAATACTGTCTGACAACAACTTTATTCAAGATGAGAAGTTGAGGGTTTCAGAAATTCACACAATCGACAAAGTCCTAGTCCGACGGGCTATTGGATTAGCGCCAGGGGGCATGATCCTCTGGGCTGCGCTAAAGAATCCCTCAAGTGAAGATCTTAAGAACACCTCGAGACGTGTATTTACAGTACAAGCCAAATACTAACTCAAGAGCTTAGAGACCAAATGCACTGATTTTACATATAATCTACCTACAGTTAATTAAACAGGTGCTCAAAACAGAGCTTACGTCTTGCCTACAATTTTGAGGGGTCTTGAGGCTGACCTGCAGCGCTCCAGGTTTGGGAGATCCTTCTTGCATATTGCCAAATCCGGAAATCACCGATACTGGGCAGACTCTACGGGCAATGCATTAAAAGGACTCATGTTATTATGAAGAACCGAATTCAAAAGAAGAGTCCATTATATGTATTCTTCATTTGAGCTGCCATTTATTGTCTTGGTCTCAGGTTAGGTCATGTCGTACATACGCGTAACTACTGTAAATCCATCGTGGGGCTGTGCATCATCATTCGCCCCCCTGCTGTAACCGCCCTGTGCCACCCTGCCAGGCTGACCCGGATGCCTAGTTTCAGTGCATGATCTGCCTGTAATAAAGACCCCGACAGAGCCACACCCTTTAAACATCATCACCCTCCTCCTCTTCAACTTGAGGTTATTCTTTGCCCATCTCTTTTTCCTACCAAAATAAACCACATTTGTCCATTTCTCGTCTTTTTACTTCTAACCATGCTTTCCCACGCTGGTAAGCTGCTTATGCGGCGCGACGGCGCTCCTGATGTGCCAGATCTGGCCCATGAGATCAGCCAACTTCCGGAATGGTCTTCTCTCGTCTTTCTTCTCAATCTGATTATCATCGTCCCCATCTTCGCTGTCGTAAGTATTGCTATCATCTCTGCTCTAGACTTCAAAACTAACATATCAAGATCAACTACACCTTTGAGACCGTCTTTCCCGTTCTCGCCATCGTCGAAGATGAGAAACCTCCCGCTTACGACCCTCTCCCCGTCGAGCCTCTCTCCGACAACGGCATGCCCAAGCCTGCCGGTACTCCCTCCGCTCCCGTCGCTGTCCAAGGCCGTCCCGTTACTTCGTCCTTCCGGGCTACCTTTCGCCTTCTCCGATCCCACGGCGGTTTCGGCGCTCTCTTCCGCGGCGTGCCCTGCCTCTTTGCCCAGGTTCTTGTGACTGGTCTTATCAGCGGAGCCCTCCATGGCATCGCTCCCTTTTCCTTTGTCTTCGGCAGCCTGGTCAGCTCTCTTATTCTCGTCCAGCTCAGCACTGCTTGGGTGCACATCGTCATCACGCCCGCCTCTGTTCTTCCCTTCTGGCGTCGTCTGCCTCCTTTCAAGTCAACCTTCAACGCCATCTGGAGGCCTACTCTCATCTACTGGGGTGCCACTCAGATTGCCAACTTTGTCACCATCGGAATCGCATACCTGGTCCAGGCTAAGCAGGGCGCTGACCTGAACGATCCTAACAGCTTCGCCGGCGCTGTTCCTGCCCTGATCATCGCTATTATCCTCCAGCTCGCCGTCCAGATCCCTGCCTACGTCGTTCTCATCCGCGTCCAGGCCTCGCTTCTCCCCGCTGACGCCGACACTATCGTTCCCTTCGACCGTTCCTTCAACGGCCGAATCGAGCCCGTTGTTGTCGGTGGTCGCGGCTATGCCACCGTCCGCGACGCTTGGTCTAGCTTCTCCAAGTCTGCCTGGCGCCGTATCGTTATGCTGAACATCAAGGTCGCTGCTATCAGCGTCGTTGCCGTTCTTTTCACCGCCGCTCTCATCATTCCCCAGTTCATCATTCTGGCTTCCTTGGCCGGCTCTGGTGACGGAGCAGGCAACGATGACATGAAGATGTAAAAGAATTGCTTCTGTGATACCCAACGCTTTCTCTATCGACAAGTCCCTTATTGTTATCTAGCTCTCGCATTCATCATTAGTGAAAGACTACAAGCAAGCAAGACGTATCCCTCTGTTATATAGCCCTCAACAAAGAATGAACCCAAATAAAGATTGTTAGAAACTCATTTCATTGACTCTCTTAAACTTGATGCCTGAGCTACGTGGTCGTGACAAGACTCATGCAAGCTTCTTCCACTGCAGCTACTATCGTGCTCTCCTAGTCGCGCCCAAAGTGCCAGCCCTATAACAACCATCCGTTCATCCATGGTCCCATTGCGATGCCTGTCATAAATCCAAATCACCGTAGCCACCCCATCCTCTATCGCCTTCTTGTAGAAGCAGAAATGAAATCAGGACAAAAGCAGAGTAAAATGTAAGACGACGAGAAACAAGTAGAAAGCTTTGTCGAATGGGCGGCATCGTTTGATGGAAGGGGAGGGTATGAAGGGGCAAAGTATATGTGTGTCTACCAGATGTGCTCGCAACGCCGTGCCCAAAAGCAGAAAAGCAGCGAGCTCTTTTTCTTTTCTTTTATCTTTCCCTCATTATTTCTATGACTTGTTAAAGAACCAGCTGGCGCGCTTGCTGCTGCTGCCACCGCTGGTGCCTTCGTTCTGGCCCTGAAGGTTCTGGATCGTAGGAATGCTTGGGGCGGCGTCGTTGCTACCACCACCTCCTCGGAGCGGCTTGGCGATCCTGCTGCCGGCGTTGGCAAAGTTGAAGCCGCCTGGTGAGTTGAGGCCGCGGGTGCTGCCAGCCTTGGCCTGCTCGAGGCGCTCCTTGACTGTGGCAAGCTGAACCTCAAACCTAGACATAATGTGTTAGTACGATTCACCTGGAAAGAAACATTGTTTGGGGATACATACTTGTGGTTCGCAGCAGCCATCTTCTCCTGACTATCTTGTAGCAGGCTCTCCAGGCTCTGGATACGCTCGTTTCGTGCAATGAGCTTGCGCTCAGCGATGGCAACCTCCTTCTTGAGAGCCGAGTTCTGCTCGACCAGCTGGCGCTGAACCTGGGTCAGCTGCTCCAGGTTCCTCTCGAGGAATGCCATCTTTTTCTGCTGCGCTCGGTTGTTGGATGACCGAAGAACATTGTTGTACTGCTCTCGAGTCTCATCAAGAGAAATCTCGAGCTCCACAACTCGCTCACATCGGTTTTGGAGGTCGCGCATGAGGCTCTTCTTCATGACGTCAAACTCAGCGATCTGCTGCTGGATCGTTTTGCCGTTGGCCATCGGCGCGGTGGCGCCAGCCTTGACACGCTGTTGGAGATCCTCAATCAGCGTCTTCATCCTTGTGTTCTCAGAAGCCTTCTGAGCAATATCAGCCTTGAGCTCATCGACAAACGCAGACTGGGCTGTCTGGCGGTTGGCAAAGGCGTTCTCCAGTCGAGCCTTGACCTCCTCGACATCCTCGGGGCCGAGGTTGCGGGTGAGGATCTCCTCATATTCTGCCTGAACGGCCTCAAGGCGAGCTTCAAGTTCTTGTCGCCTCCTTGAGTCGGACTCACTCGAGGCAGTGCTATACATGGACAACTCCGCTTGTCGAACGATACCCTGAGTCTCCACCAAACGAGCCCGAAGTGCCTTAAACTCATCAGGCGCGATGTTGTCGCCGGTAGCGCTGAGTTCGTGGAGCGAGTCGACCTTCTCGATTGTCTCTGCGATGTGGCGCTCATTTTCACTAAACACATCACCACCCAAATCGAATCCAGCCATCATCTTGGCCATCTTCTCTGCTTTCCTCTTCTCCTTCTCGTCGAGAGCAGCACCACTCTCCTTGGCGCTCATCTTGACATCAAGGAGCTGCTGCTTTACGTCGTCGAGTTCGGTAGTGAGCTCCGAGTTGGCCTCCTTGAGAGCGTCCATGGTGATTTGAGCCTCCTTGCTCTCAAATGTGAGCCTCTCGAGCTGCATCTTGAATTCGTTCACCTCGGTCGTGAGCTTCTCGTTTTCCTTGCCGACTTTGCTGTCGTGATCCTTGAGGTAGGCCAGCTCCTCCTTAGTCTCCCGAAGCTGCTTCTCGGCCGTTGCAGCTTGAGACTCCTTCTCTGAGATCTGATCCTGCAGTTCATTCTCTCTACGTAGAAACTCCTCCCTCTCATCCTTGTCGAGCGGTAGGCTGGGCGTGCCAGCACGTTCGGATATTGCGGGTGTTTCGGATCGGCTATCTGCTATTAATGAAGGAGTGGAAGGTCGTGTCGACGTCCTGGCATCGGCCTTGGTTCTAGCAACGGCATCGGAAGCCATAGGCGAGGCCCATCTCTCCTTAGGAACAGATTCACCAGCACGCCAGAGCTGAATCTCGCCCTCAAGGTTAGAGATGTAGCTCTCAAAATTTGTAACTTGCCCCTGCGCTTTCTTGAGGAGAGATTTGAGTTCGGCAGGACTGAGCTCGGCGTTGACCTTGGCCTTGTTCTTGATGGACTTGGCTCGCATACCAAATCTTAACGTACTCAACGTCTCGGCATCGTTGTAACTACTTGGTGAACAGTTGATAATAAGAGTTGTCCGACTGTTACCACCAAGAGATTCTTGTAGAATACGGGTCAACTTTGAGTCTCGGTAAGGGATATGTGAAGATTTGCCGTCGGTCAGGGCGTTGATGACCATTCCCAGGGCACTCAAACTTTTGTTGATCTTTTTGGCCTCCTCGAGAGTCTGTCCGCTAGCACCGGTCTTGCCAACCTTTTCACTACCGGCCAAATCGACGAGGAACAGTTGACCACTCTTTGCTGAGCCTGTCTCGACGTTCTTTTGTGTAATGG
Organism: Fusarium buharicum; assembly: GCA_014822075.1. Lineage (NCBI taxonomy): Eukaryota > Fungi > Ascomycota > Sordariomycetes > Hypocreales > Nectriaceae > Fusarium > Fusarium buharicum. The sequence continues at coordinate 150,569 of JAATHB010000125.1, forward strand.
TGATAACAAAGATGGAGTGGGATCGTGAGGACTCCTGGTTCATGTTCGTGGCAGCGACTGCTCGGGCATTTCCACCTCTCCTCATGACTTCGTACACTTCTTGAACACTCGATACGTATATTTCCAAAAGGCCTTTGACGTAGACACCGCGGTTCTTTTCTTCGTGGACGGGCAAGTTGTCGTTTTGCGGTTGGAGCAAATCTCGAATCCTTTCCATGTAGATTTCCATATAACTGACGCGGACGGTATACTCGATGGTGCCGGGACTCGACATGATGCTGGCAAAGATCTGCTCGACAATACGAGGAATAACACCTCGGCCTTCGTCGTCGTCGATATTGGTACCCATCATGGTATAAGACTTACCGGCACCGGTCTGGCCGTAAGCAAAGACGGTGCCGTTGTATCCATTGAGAATGTCGTCGACGGTGGATCGGATCGAGAAGTCGAAGATGTCTTGTTGTTTGCATCCCATATCAAAGACTCGGTCAAAGGTAAAGCTGCCCTGCGCCTCCTTGGACTGCCGAATAAGTTAGCCGGAGTATCTCACCGTAAGTTACCTTCTCCCCGGAACCAAGAGTGAGGCAGAGGACACAACATACGTCGAGGCTACAGGTCTCCTCGCCATTGAAAGAAACGATGGGCTTTCCGCCCGACTCAAGCTCGACCTTGTTCTGAGGTCGAAACCTGGCCACGACCTTGATACTATTTGCGGACGACATATTGAATGCAGTCTTTGTGTCACGCAACAAACGTTATCATCGGCCGCGGTACTATCTGCCGTCCAGAGAAAAAAGTCGGGCTCGATAGGTGGTTGCTTTAGGAGCGAACCTTCAGGGGGGTGAGGGGGGTCGCAGAAGAGGCG
>JAATHB010000126.1:0-54098 GCA_014822075.1 Fusarium buharicum
GGGGGAGGGGGAGGATATGTATCAAGGGAGCTTTTTTGAACACACATGTGACCTCTTTTGCTTTCTTTTCTTTGCCGCTGCCCAATTGATGCGGAGAAGAGACCACATGAAATGGCCACTGAAGATCAAAAAGACAATAATTCTCCAGATTCTCCGCAGACGAGTGGTTCTTTTCTGGGGAATTGAGCACGTCAAAGCTTTGGATAAAAAGAGGAGAAACATAATCGATAAATTGTTTATTCAATTTTTCAGTTTAGACGCCATTGACGCTTGAGAGATAGAATTTCGGATACGAATGAGTCTGAGCTCAGGCACCTTGTAACCAAATAACGTGTGCTTACATGCATGTGTGTGTGAGTGTGTGTGTTGTTTGAGGATGGATAGACTTCCCCGGAAAATCCTGAACGGGAGAGGCGTCGTTGTCTCTTTTTGCTTTCAATTTGCTGCCCCACACGCAAGGGAGTCAATTTGTTCAGATGTGATCTCTAGTATAACCAGAGTTATCAGAAATGATTGGTTTCAGACATTTTCCCTCCCTCACTGATCTTCTTTGCAACCAACCTCCTTTTTCAGCTGCAGTCTACGGAGTATCCGAACATTTATTAGACTCGACTCATTGACATACATTTGCATCAAAGAGCCAACAGCAGAGCAGGTCTTTTAAGTGGCGCTTGGCTTCTCGTCTCGGTTGCGGCTCCGCAATATATTACGGTCGTCCTCCACAATTTGGCCGTGAGCGTGGTCCTTGCTATGTTACTGAGTCGTGGGAACAAGACCAGTAGAGCGCGTTGCAATTGTCAATGAGATGACTCGGGTCTGGACTGTGTAGACGTGTCTAGACCGGTTGTTTGTTTGCCTTGGGCTGATGTTTGCAGCGCAGTAGGTTTGTATACGAGATGCATGTTTGGGTTGCTTCAATCAGATGTCAAATCAACAAGAACTCAACTCTGGGTGTGACTCTCACTTGACATCAATCAACAACAATTACAACGCAAAACACAACAGTCAAAGATGCAGCTCGGTGACCCCCAAACCCAAAATACCAATAATGGACACCTACCACGGTTCGCACCACACGGTGGCTTGTCGCTGTAACCCAAGGGCGCAACACCCTTAGATCTTACCCAGGTACCCTTAAATTCTCCAATTCCAGGTTACAGGAACAGAATTTCAAGCAGAGAAAGAAAGAAAAAATCAATACAAGGTATATTCCAAGGAACAAATCGCCCGGGGGGAGAGGTCTGTGTCTCTTTTTTGGCCGAGCCGGAGATACAGGTCAGTGTTTTGGAGGAGATTGGAATTACGTTAGTAGTTTATACGGATACACGCGGATTATTAGCGTCCTCCTTTGGGTGGTTGGGATCGGTTTCTTCAACACCGATGCCGACTGCGTCTGTTGCTGACACCCTTTTCGATCCATGCAAAGTCAATGGCGCGCGTTCAGGTCCAGAGCGAGTTCCGGGGGCTTGGCTCTTCGCGTAAGCCTTTTCGGCGTCGAATGGATGGTGTTGGACGTTCGTTCCAGAGGGGGCAGTGTATTGTATGGGATGGGATGGGCTGCTTCAGCATCCAGTCATAGTTGTTGGCCCAGGTTTAAGTTGTTCCTGAGGCTCAAGGTTCGATGTGTTTACTATTATACCGTCTTGGAATAGATACCGTTAGTATGTAGATCCCCAACAAGATGCAAGCTGGAAGCTGCTGACCACCGCCTTAGGTATGCTAAAGTAGCTGCAGAACTTACAACTTGACCGCCTATAGGCACGGAAATTCAGTTTCGTTGGAATAAAGTCTCGTATTTTCTAACTAGTGCCTCACGACTGTATTTACCGACAGTATGGTAAACAGAGCTCGAGGGGTATTGTGCATGTGAAGTAAGGTAGCTTACATTGCATAACATATGAAAGTGAAAGAATAAACAAACTCTTGACATGTGCTTCTCAGCAGCAGCAGACTTCGAACCATCAAGTCACGAGCTCTATATGGCCTGCAGTCTTGGCTTGCTTTGGCCTGGTATGGTCTGCCACACTTACCAGGCCCGCGGTTCTGCGTTCCCCGAACCAACCATAATTCAACCTGTCAGCATCCAACGGCCGCTGTTGGTTCAGGTCTAACACACTCGGAATTAATGACGTGCATCCTTGATCATTCTTCAATGTCCTCCTACATTGGAATAGAAACCTTGGAACTCTTTTGGCAACTCACAATCAAGCATCATCACATCACATCAAAGTTGCATAACACGTTCGTGGTTACATTCAACGTAAAATTTTATTCATGTTTTTGCGGAAACCTGGTTCTCATAGACAATTCGCCTTTTTTGCGAGTTTTTTTTTTTTTCATGATTGACTCGTTTTCTGGTCTTTGCTTTTCCACCTCTGTTGTCCTCCACTGGCTTTTTGTTTTGGCCTTTTTGCGCTTTCATGACCCTTTCCACCTTGCACGTGCATAGCAAAATCGTGTCCTCAGGTTGCCCTCACTGTCTCCCCTCGTAAAACTACAAGTACATGTGCCCTGAGCCTGTAAACGACGAAACAAGAGCCGACCGTGGCCTTGGAAAACACGAATCCGTGGTATCATATCGTTAACGACGCCGCCATGAGTAATAAATGATAAGAATTCGAATTGGGAATTTCCCTTCCGCTAAATGAGTTTGTAAAAAAACAACGCTGCTAATTGCAGCTCAAACGCTTAATGCTGATGTGATGATGCCTCTCGTGCGCCGCCCGATGTACAAATCGTAGTGGGTATAGCTGTATCGTATAGGTATGGATGGGTATGAGTGTGGGTATAGATAGGTATGGGTATCATTCACCACCCCTTAGAGTGGTATCCGTCGCTAGCCTCCTTGGAGAAATATTGGTTCCAGCTGCTTGCGTTGACATCCTCGCTCTTCTTCATGCATGGCTTCTCAGGGAACTGCTTCAGGTTGGCCACATCGTGTGAGGTGTGTCGTCGCTTGAGGACGGCATTGGCTGTCGAGGACTTCTGCTGTCGCTCCCAGAGGAGATGACGTCGAAGAGACTCAGTCAGCTCCGTCGCCAACATGTTGCGGCGAGTAGTGCGAGGTGACAGGGCAGCCTGAGGCTGAACATGGTTAGGACCGGTCATGATGGGCTGAGCGCTGGACCTGGGCACCTCATTGATAGGCTTGAGGGCAGGACCACGCATACCCTTCATCATCAAGGGAGCCTCGTCAGAATCATTAGGCGAGGCGCCCAGTGAAGGGCCGCGCGCCAGGCGAGATCGGGGAATGGCCGATGTCGACTGGGAAGCGTGGTTACCAAGAGTGCGGGCGCGGTCGTTCTGAGCAAGCATAAGAGTGATAAGAGATCGGCGCGAAGTCAGGTTGGGCTTGGAGTCAACCCGTTGGAAGAACTTGTCATCCATGCTAGACTTTCCGCTCTCCTCCATCGAGTCCTCCCAATCAGAAGAGTCGTCATCGTCATCAATGGCGCTCTCGTCGATATAGTCGTCCGTATCCGAGTCGACAGCAGCCTCATCGTCGATAGTTCGTGTCATGACATTGTTACTGAATGAAGCCTGCTTCTTGCGGGCAGACAGGAGCGAGCTGGGTCGTGATGAAGCCATGGCACTCTTGAGGGATCCGTCCTCTTCAGACGAACCACCAATCTGGAACATGGGCTTCTTGATGATAGGAATAACGGGCTTGCTGGTGCTGTTGGACAGGCTCTGGTCCTGCTCACTAGACGAACAAGAGCCACCAAGCGCAAAGCGAGCTGGCTTCTTAGACTGCACCACCTTGGCAGCAGGCGAAGACTTAGGCTCGGGGATCGCGTCTGATGATTTTGTAGCGGCAGAAACGATTCGGGGAGTAGGGATTTGAGAAGGCGAGAAGCCGCGCACAACCGTGGTGCGGGAGGGAGTCTGAGGCGAGGGCTGTGGCGAGCCCTCTGAAGCTGTAACAGACTTTGCAGGTGACTGCGACTCGGTGGTAGTAGAACCGGAGCGCTCAAAAGCAGGAGGCACAGGCAAAGACTCCTTGGCAACAGGAGCAACATGAGGAGGAGCCGACAGAGGACCCTTGTCCTTGACGATAGAAACAATCATCTTCTCAAAGTCGTCGGAGCTAATGTGGCGTTCACGCTTGCTTCGGGTGCTGGCGCAAGAATCTTGACGTCGTACACGAGGGCGGGCGATCTCGAGAGGTGCTGATACTGAAGTAAAGTCGACGGCCTCTTCGTCTACAAGAGACTCAACGCTGCCAGATAGTTGAGGCAGATCGGGTATCCGTGTCTCGGAGGGAATGTTCTGGGGAAGGGTCTGGGTAGTGGGGGCGGTCTTTTCCTCGGCGTCGACAACAAAGGTTTCTCTTTGCCAGAGTCGCCAGCTGAGGTTCTCTAGTCTTCGACCTTGTTCAACAGAGTCTGCGCACCGAGAGAAGACTGACTGGTCAGCATCATAGGCGATGGACGTTTGCAAGGAGCGACTTACCAGTCCACATGCTATATAGGTTAGCGGGATTGCCAGTGTCGACTTTGTGGATAACGTTGGCATCCACCGTCAAAACGTGAGTATCTAAGCGATAGGGCATAATGGGCATTCAAATATGTCGATTTCTCGGCAAGGTATCGATGCCAAGTGTTGTATTGCGAAGATGGCAAATTGAAGCTGAATGCAATCGGATGCAGATTAAATGTTTCTCGTAGGTCGCCGGTAAAGGGAATCGAGATAATGCGCCAGAGCGTTGTAAGCGCGGCGGGCGGTGGAGTGAGGTCAATGAGATCGAAGTTGGCGTACAAGAGTGATGTCGAGACGAATGCTGACGTTCATGAGGACTCTCGAGTAGGCATGCACATATGTGTAAAGGCGATTCCTGGTGCAAGGTCGTTCTTCCTTCGACTTGACTTGGTCTTCCTTTTAGTGTTTGGTGTTGGTGTTGCTTGGTGTATGTGTATGTTGTGGAGGAGGACGAACAAAGTCCGGGGGGATCAAACGTAGATATTCTTGTTTGGGCCTGTGGGTGAACTTGGGAAGCAGGACGGATTGGGGGAAGGGAGTCGCGGTGAAAGCACGAGCACAAGGGGGTGTGTCGGACCGGGGGGGCGTGAAGTGGGAGGAGGTGTGCGAGCCACCCACACTCGCCCGGGCATTCAAAGTTGCAGCTGTCGGTACGTACCCTGAGGGGGGGAAATGAGAATGAGCGGGCACCCGAAAGAGCAGAGCACGAGCCAAGGACAAGTCCCGCGGGACAAAGAGAATTTTCATTGGCAATGGACTCACTTTCTCTCTACCGCTCCCGTCTCGTCTGGAGAAGAGTCCAAGTGATTCCAGAGGGGTGAGAATCTCTATGATTGAGGCGTGATCTGTAGGAAATGGTGGGAGTGAGGTGACGGCACAGAAAAGCAAAGCAAAGCAAAAGCACAGCGATGTCGCTCATCTGTATGTATCTTTAACTATCTCTTCTCTCTTCTTACTTGTAGTACTCCTCATCAAAGGACCTGCCAATGTCATGGAGGAGTAGGGCCTGTTCGGCGACACAGCAGACAAGGACAGGGCTTCTGTCAGGGGGAGGAACGCGGGTGGAGGTGGCAGAGAGGGGGAGGCAAAAAACTGCCTGCTGACCAGTTCCACGGGTCTTTACCTAAAGAGGCACTTGTTATGCTGAAGCAGCGGGTCACAAGAGACCCAACAGGGTTTAGAGCCACAAAACGACTCCAAACCTTTTCGGGGCATATCTGAGCTACCCTTTCAGGTATAGCTGTCAAGCTGAGACAGTTACGGAGCGAGCACAGACGAGCGCAGTCTCGGGAGTGAAAACGGTCAATCTCTCGGTCTTCCTTTGAGGCCATGCGTATTCCTAATGGGGCAGCGGCCTCCAGGAACGTCACGGTAGATCTTCCTGTCCATTTGGTCTGGAACGTTGGGAGCCTGGAACCTGCGCTGTCTATCTCCCTTGAACAGCTCCGTTATGAACTGAGACCGAATCGGGCAGCCGAGTCCAGAACTGAGGACGGACCCTGAAAGTTTGCCTTGCCATGCCGCGGATGAAGCACCCTGTAGCCGCCATTCATCAGGGACCGGTCTGAGGCCCCATCACGAGTCACGTTGGCAACCGCAGCCTTGCTTTGTTCTTGTTCTGGCCCGGTATAACCGCCGTCTTGACGCGCGCAGAAGGTTCTTTGATGCCTACTCAGGGCGAGACTCAGCGGGGATGAATGGACCGGTTAGATGCCTTTAGCTTAACAGCTTCAAGGCACATGATGGACCCTTAAGGATTATTGCGGAGGAAAAGACCCTGAGAATGAACAGTCATGGTGTTTTTGGAATTGAGACTCAATCCCAATCCCAAGCCGGCATCATCAACAACGCCCGCGTTAATGCGTCAATTGGTCCGCTTGCACTCCAGGCGTACATTGAGATGGCGAATTGATGTGATATTTGACTGACAATCCGGGATTGGAAATGAGACTCTTGCTAGTAGTGACTCTCACCCTGGAGACCCCCAAAGGATTCGTGGGGATCCATTGACCCCATTCCCAATGGCCTTTACGGTTTACCAAACGTCCGGTGACCCCGTGATAGAAACGAGCCCCAGGTTTCGCTCCATGTCATCCGCATACTACTACACTACAGTACACTACACCAAGCTGCACCTCGCCTCCGCAAGCGGCCACGGACCTTTGAGTGATCTCGTCTGGAAATTCATTTGTCGCCAAAGGACAAGCACAATAAGCAGTGCAAGCACAGGCACAGGCGGGTAGCGACTGATGACCGGCCGCTGTCGCTGCGCCTGACCCCGGAATACTTCCCGACGGGACGAGGTCGAGTCACTCCAAAAGGTTCTCGAGCTGTAACCATCCGTCGTCCGAGTCAGCCAGGCAGACGTTACCTCCCTTTCTGCCGCGCTGAGGCGCCCCGAGATATCATGGGATAAGCGTGATCACGGAGACACGGACGGATGCCGAGCAGATCAGACGAGAATCCTGCTTGCGGATTCCAAATGAATATCCCGAGGCTTCAGTGACGATATCTGGGGTAGGTCACCTGGGCTGGTGCTCCTGTATCCCGTCCTCTGCGCCACTGATTGTCTGCCTGCGGGCTTGACAGCATCACAGCAGCCCTGGACAACAGGCTGGCAGAGTGCCTTGTTGGAGATGAGCTGAGGCCCCTGGTGAGGCCTCTGTCGTCATGTTCAGGGGCGCTTCTTCAGGGTCCTGGGCTCTGGCGACTCAGCGCTTGGCGCTCCAGGTCAGCAGACGCGCTCTGCCCAACCATGCCCATCCCATAAGCTGTGAGGTGACGCTTGCCAGCGCATAAAACACTCTCCGCAGCCTCATGACTCTCCTGAAAGACCTCTATTTTCACCTTTTTGGTCTTTCTTTTCTTTGCCTGCGCCGCCAGGCCGTAAGACCAGGGCGTTTGGTAATAACCACCTACAGCAATTATCGCAGCGATCATCACAGCCCGCCTTGGTTGTCAAGTTGACCATCAAATTTTCTCAATGACTTGTCAATTTACAATGCTCCGGCCTGCTGGTCGCCCTGAAGTTTTACATGGTGCATCATCGCCTGGCTTTGTTATGTTCTTGGAAACTATTGCTGCTGCTGGAGGGAGACTGTCAGCTTCCCCGGCGCCTTAGTCGTACGCTTCTCACCCTAGACGTTGACGTTGAATTTGTTGAATAACTTGTTCCCGCCATGTCTTTGCCCTTTTTTATTTAAATGACTTGCGTCTTGAGGCCAGCGATGTTGAGGGTTGCGTTGAGGCGTGTTGGTGAAGTGAATGGGGTGTTTAAATATTGCATATCATACCATGTCATGGTCCCTGGCAATTGGTTCATAAAACCATGTCATCTCGATCGTCTTTCGGTTGTTCGATCTTGCAGTTCAGCCTGTCTTGACAATCGCCTGCCCTGGCCTGCGTCGCGAGATCTGGCTACTGTACTGCTGCTCTCCCTTGAGCCCCACGAACGGCTGCATGCCAGCAGCTAAGGTAGCTAAATAACTGACATGGCAGATCGCTAGACTAGGATGATGACCATGTCAAAGTTTTGCTGTGCTGGTGGTTGTCTGTAAGCTGCCAGCATAAAGTGTAACTGCTGTAAATAGTAAAGGCAAAAATTGAGCTTAAACGTTCATGACCGAGATAGGTAATGCATGCATTCCTCACGTCCGGCTTGGCCTGGGCAATTCAACAAGAAAATGAGGCTTTATGACGTCTCATCAAAGCGCCTCGTCCCACAGGCTGCACATGTACTGCACCATTGGCATCACATCCAATGCGACCGAAACGTGGACCAAACTTTGGGTGCGGTATTATTCCAACAAGCTTCGTTTGTGCGTACGGGCGGACGAGCAATAAAAAGAAAGAGGGGCTCAGGGCAAAGAGCAGCTGGCAAGCAAGCATAAAACACCGAGACTAAGACTTCAAGTGAGGTGAGTGCTTTACGAATCGTAACATCATAACCCAGCCAGCTAAGCTCACCTTGGTTCTAGGTATCCATAGCAAGACCACCCCGCGCGGGCCGATAAGCGATAAGAGCTCTTTCCCATTCTTCATTCTTCATCACACATCATACCCTCCACTTGGTCTCCCTGCCCCTCGCTCTCGACCTGCGTCACCGACTGCTTGGACCAGGTGAAGCTGGCGCCATAATAATTTATTTCCCCCCCTTCACAAAAATCTGGTGAGACGATATTTGTACAATATCATCCGTTGAAGCCGGTGCTTCTCTTCTATTCTCTTCTCCTATTTCTACTGTAAGTCTAGATCTATCCCCCACCTGTCTTGTGTTTCTGCATCTAAATATATTTCCGTCTATCAGATCTACTATCCGGACGGCTACGCAATATCCTAGAACAAACTCTGGCAAAGTTTGACAACTACTCTTCATTTCAATCGATTGATACACCCTTCAATTCTCTCCGCCACTTCCGAAACCGCCAACATGGCTCCCAAAAAGAAGATCGCGGTCATGACCTCGGGAGGTGATTCCCCTGGTATGAACGCTGCCGTTCGAGCCGTCGTGCGCATGACTCTTCACATGGGCTGCGATTCCTTCTGTGTTTATGAGGGATATGAGGGTTTGGTACAGGGAGGCGACTTTATCCGACAGATGCAATGGAACGACGTTCGAGGCTGGCTTGGTGAGGGTGGTACGCTCATTGGTACTGCTCGGTGCATGGCGTTCTATGAGCGTCCCGGCCGGTTAACAGCCGCCAAGAACATGGTTCTCAATGGCATTGATGCCCTCATCATCTGCGGTGGTGACGGTTCTCTGACTGGTGCTGACAAATTCCGAGCTGAATGGCCCTCCCTATTGGAAGAGCTCGTTAACAAGGGCGAGTTGTCCACCGACCAGGTCGCCCCCTACAAGCATCTCAACATTGTTGGCCTCGTCGGCTCCATCGACAATGATCTTACCGGAACTGATGCTACCATTGGATGCTACTCAGCACTCGCCCGAATTTGCGAGATGGTTGATTATGTTGAAGCAACTGCTTCTTCGCATTCGCGAGCCTTCGTCATTGAGGTTATGGGACGACACTGCGGCTGGCTGGCCTTGATGGCTGGTGTCGCGACTGGCGCAGACTTTGTCTTTATTCCTGAGAGACCTAGAGAGCATGACTGGCAGGAGGATATGAAGGTCGTTGTCAGAAGAGTAAGTTTTATGCTCACATAGTTGTGACATGCGCTAACGAGTTACAGCACCGAGATCTTGGAAAGCGCAAAACCATTGTCATTGTCGCCGAGGGTGCCCGCGACAAGGACGGCAACAGAATCAGCGCTGACGAAATCAAGAACATCCTGGCTGACAAGAGTGAAGGCGGACTGGCCCTTGACACCCGTGTTACCACCCTTGGTCACGTCCAGCGAGGTGGCACTGCTGTCGCCTACGACCGAATGCTGGCTACCTTGCAAGGTGTAGAAGCTGTCAAGGCTGTCCTCGAAGCCACACCCGATACCGAGACCCCCTTTATTGCTATGAACGAGAACAAGATTGTCCGCAAGCCGCTGATGCAGGCCGTTGCAGAGACAAAAGAACTTGCCAAGGCTGTTGATGCCAAAGACTTTGAAAAGGCCATGTCCCTACGAGACACTGAGTTTGCTGATCAATGGGGCTCGTACATGTTGACCACCAACGTCATGGTGGACGATGCTAAGCTACCTGAGAAGGAGGTGAGTTGAATACCCAGACTTAATTACCGTCCCGCTGACTGTTTGTTTAGCGCATGCGAGTTGGTTTTATCAATGTCGGTGCACCTGCCGGTGGCATGAATGCTGCTGTGCGTGCGGCTGTCGCGTACTGTCTTTCAAGAGGCCATGAACCCATGGCCATTCACAACGGTTTCGCTGGCTTCTCGCGACACCATGGCGACAAGCCCGCTGGTTCCGTCCGTCCTTTCGACTGGCTCGAGGTTGACGGTTGGGCCAGCAAGGGTGGCTCAGAGATTGGTACAAATCGAGAGCTCCCTGAGGAGTCAGGCATGGAGCTGATTGCCAACCTGATCGAGGAATACAATTTTGACGCCTTGTTCATTGTTGGTGGTTTCGAGGCTTTCCACTCCATCTCACAAATGCGCAAGGCCAGGGACAAGTACCCTTCACTCTGTATCCCAATGTGCCTTCTCCCCGCGACCATTTCCAACAACGTTCCTGGAACCGAGTACTCCCTGGGCTCGGATACCTGCTTGAACGAGCTTGTCAACTACTGCGACAAGATTAAGCAGTCAGCTTCTGCTACCCGTCGTCGTGTGTTCGTCATTGAGACTCAAGGTGGTCGTTCCGGTTATATTGCCACCTTGAGTGGTCTTGATGTTGGTGCCTCGGCTGTTTACATCCCCGAAGAGGGTATCTCTCTGGAGATGCTCAACTCAGACGTCAACCATCTCAAGGAGGTGTTCAAGAAAGACAAGGGTCAGTCCCGTGCTGGACGCCTGATTCTCGTCAACGAGAAGTCTAGCAAGGTCTACAATGCTAAGCTAATTGCGGATATCATCCGTGAGGAGGCTCATGACCGATTCGAGAGCCGAGAAAGCATTCCTGGCCATGTTCAGCAGGGTGGTGTTCCTTCTGCCATGGATCGCTGCCGAGCTGTCCGTTTGGCCATCAAGTGCATCCAACACCTCGAGGGATACGGACGCAATGCTCACAACCACGTTAAGAAGGACCCCAAGAGCGCCGCTGTTATTGGTATCCAGGGCTCTGAGGTTGTGTTTTCAGGAATGAAGGATCTTGAGGAGAACGGCACAGACTGGCCGAACCGAAGACCCAGCACTGCCCACTGGTTGGGTCTATCTGAGGTGGTGAACATGCTGGCGGGCCGGCCTGACTACCCAAAGCCCGAGAAGAGCTTGACGGGATTGATCGCAAAGGACACAAAACGTGGTCTGTAAGGGAATGTTGCTTTGGTTATGCGCATCCCTAAGTTGGCATTTGGCTTCACCTTTCTCACCTTTACATCCTTAATGAGCAGCATAGTGAATGAAATCAGTTTTAGGCGTTTAAAATCATGATACATGGTACGTGACGGTATCGAATGGTGATGTGGATAAAGACGATGCGTCGAGTATATTGTCACAGCATCAACAGAGACAAATTTCCTGGTCTTCTGGCAGGAACATGGCCTGGCTCCTCAATGCGATACTGATAGGAGGTTCATCTTGATAGCATAAAATTCCTAGACGTTACGTCTCTCCTCGGCTTATTCAGTCCAGACAAACTTGTTGATCGTGACCATGAAGAATGGGAAGTTGGCTCACCTTGCTTAGCTGGGCATCTACTTATACTACAGAAACGCTTTACTTACATGACATAGTGATCTCATGTGTACCTATCCTCACTTGCACGGAGAATCGTAATAGAGCGTAGCTCATGGCAAGTCATAGACTAGATGCTCATCACACTACCACTATTCTTAATAATTCGATACGCTGTTGGTTGTTTCAAAGGCTCATTTCTTAAGAAGCAAAGAAACCATTAAGATATCTCATCAATTTGGCCGATATCATTAGGCTGGTGCTACCTAGGTAGGTCAGTATAGGGCAATTAGCGAGTTGTATATAAGCCTCGGTTTCTCGAACCCTCTGATCAGCTATGTCTTAGCTCTCCGTACTGAAAACTTACTCTATCCAGCTCTTTCAAGTGTAGTTCAGCAATATGCTGTAGCACAGAACAGAGCGGCAGTGTCTCATTGACTGTGCGGATATGGCATGATATCGTACTGACCGTTGGACATTTTACGATCCTATTCAACTTGAACACATTTCACCAGTCTCTAATATACTTTTATTCTCTCTCTCTTTATTATATTAGAGTGGTTGATTGTCATACGTAACGACTGCTAGGCATCCCATGACACCCCGACTCTTTCTGTTAACGAGCTGTCAGTCTTGGCGGGTGCGACATCAAGTGTGGTGGTATTGAACAAAGCCTTCGACGATAGGCATCCTAGCTTATTTGAATTACATAAATCCAAGGCACCCAAGTCCATAAGCGTAAGCAATTAGATCAAGGTATCTTGCGAGACAAAATGGAAACTCGTATATCAATCACAGCTGTAGGGTAATCGATTTAGGAAGGCAGGAACAGGCCAGCACGTTGGCACCTCCTTCCCCAGCTAGCAAAATGCTTGGCACAAAGCTTGATAAAAACATAGCCGATTAAAGAATTGGTTGCGGATCTTTACTTTTTCCATTTCATTGATTGGCATCAGGTTTCGGGAGAAGAATCTAGATCAACTGTGCCCTGTTATTTCCTTGACAGACAGCCATGGAACCATGGAAGAGCGGCAGATGCTCTAGACGCTTCAAGGCTGAACAGGGCGGCTTACCAAGAGTAAGCCTAGACGCCTCGTTAGGCTCTCAAAAGCGTGGCTTCCGATGCGGTGCTCCAGTCTAGGTACCCAAAGTCCAAAAGGATCTGAGAATGTTTCTGATAGCCCAGTCCAGTCAGTCAATGACGGGGCCATTTGCTTCGAGATTCAATGCCCAACGCAATGGAACGAGTGTTTGGACTATATCACATCGCCGATCCCAAGAGCAATGATTTGCAGGCAACGCGTTGCAGTACAGATAGACCTGCAGCACTCGCGTTATCTACACTGTCACCTCTGTCCAGTCTCGTTGGCTACCTATCTAAAGTTAGTATCCGGACCTTTTTACTCGACCTCACCGAATTGCGCTTCGAGTCCATGAGTGATTCGCTGGAATTCGGCTCTGTGGCGCCGCAGGGGGCAGTTTCTGAGAGCCCTGTTCTGGCTCCCATCTCGGCGTCTCGCCAAAGGACGGACTGGGATCAAGGACCAAGAGCCGGGGGGAGGCAGTGCGAGCTGCTGCACCATTGCGTCAGTAGAACTCCACACCACAGCCTGCTTGGATGTGGGAAAAACGAGCTTTTGCTTCCATGGGGTTTTGCCAAAGAAGAAAAGACGAGTTGCCCAACGAAAGCCCACAACAATGAGAGGCAACGGAGTTAAACTCTATATCTGGCAAAGAGACGATCAATGATGGGGCTTTGGGCCTTGGGCAGAGACAATTTTGGAGTAGAGTTTGTCAGGCTGGCAGGTCTCATGTCCTTTCCGGCTGCGCCAGTTTGCAACTGACGGACGGACTGACCCTCCATCAGGGCGGTTCGCGTGGGTGAAGGGATCACCTCATTGGGCCGCCATGGAATCCTCGTTGGTGATGGGTTGGAAATAGGGCATTTGGGGTCGTAAGGCAGGCAGACTACCAACCCTTTGTTCCTCCAGGGCCGCATGGATCATTGGATAATGGATGATGTCCTGAATGGCATCCAGTCTAGCACTTTGGTCGATAGCTACGCCAAACAAAAGCCTCCCAGAAGCTCGATTTCACTTTTACAGACTCGGGTCAAGATCCAAACAATTCAACCAAAGAAACGAGAAGATCATCGTCAATCTTAGGCCTCCCGTCGCGGACCGCTGCCACCATCCATCATCACCTTACTGTACCTTACCAGCCCAGACCAGACCAGCCCCTCCATTAAAGCTGGAGGTCACGGCTGACACCCTATTGTTGGCGGGGGTTCCCTTTCATCATTGCTGTCGGATGACGACGTTGCTTCCATGCTCCGTCCTTGCTCACTTGGTTAACTTGGGGCCTGATTCTTGCGGCGCTTTGCGGCTTGCGCGCCATTAAACCCACCTGACACTCACAAACTCTTTTCTTTCCCTCTCTTGGCTGCTACTCTTCTTCCTCTTCCTCTTCACTTTCTCCCCTCAACACCATCGCATTCTTTTGGTTTGGGATTTTGCAGCTTGTTTCTCGACTCGTGGTAACGCACTCACCGAGTCTGAGGCCCATCGCCGGAACCCCACCTTGTGTGACGACATACGTTTTGCGTTCTCTGTAGCGACGCAGCAGCCTGGTTAATTAAGTTGGCCTTTTCAACGGCAACACATATCAACAGAAAAAACAACACTTTACTCTATCTTACTTTACTACAACGAAAATGTCCCGTGTTAGGGCTACCGAGTTCGAGGAACGGGACTACTATCCCGCTCCTCGACGTTCTGCTCCAGAAGGACTTGATGAAGTCGATTATCGTCGCCGCACCGTTACAATCAGCCCTCCCGCCAGAGAGGAATCTCGCACACCCGCCTTTCTGCGAGAGGATAATCGTCGCAATGAGGCTGGTCCCATGGTCTTGCGCCAACGTCAAGTCGAGACCATTGACCGACATCGACCCAGAAGTCCTAGCCCAGTTCGCGTTCGAGAGGAGCGCATCATTCGAAGGCCACGCAGCATCTCGCCCAGCAGCCATCACTCTTCTCATGATCGCTCTCACGACCATGAGCACGAGCGTTCTCGCACCAGAGTTATTGAACGGGAGCGAGTTAGGGAGCCTTCTCAGCCACCCCCCAGGCGAGCCCCTTCGCCGGCGCGTGTTGTGAGATATGTAGAGCGACCTCAGAAGTCGCCATCTCCTCCCCCAGTTGAAGAGCGAGAGCGCATTCGCACTCGTATCATTGAGCGCGAGAGGGAGCCTTCGCCTCCTCCTGCTCCTGCCCCTAAGCCTTCTCCTCCACCTCCCCCAGAGAAAATCCGTGGGCCTACGATCGAGCGAGAAGTCATCACGCACTACCGTGACATTGACCATGGTAAGCAGATTGCAACCCTAGAAATGATGCAGAGACTGACTATTGCAGGCATGATCAAAGCCAGACCCCCTACTCCGCCTCCTCAGCCCAAGCCTCAGCCTCGTGCCCCATCTCGAGTGAGAGAGCGTGAGACAGATATTGACATTTCCCTGTCTAGGAACAGGACCGAGGTGGACATCTCTCGCACATCTCGTACTCGATCGCAGAGTCGTGAACGACGATCTGACTATCGCGACGACGAGATTGTGCTTCGACGCGAGTCCGAGACCTCACGACGCCGAGCGCACTCTGCTGCCCCACTGCCTACACCCAGTGCCGTTGACGAAGAGGGAGACTATCTTACCGGTAAGATTGATTCTCGTGGCAAGATGGGCGAGGCCTGGGGTGGTGCAACCAAGGACTGGACTCTGGTAGATGTTCCCCCGGGCACTGAGCGCATCCGCATGGATGGCATTGGTGGCGGTAGCACCGAGACAAACTGGACAAGGTATAGCGGTAGCAGGAAGAGCAAGTTCATTCCTGAGAGAGATGGCCAGCCAGCTCCAGCACCTGCGCCCTCCCCCAAGCCTGCCATCAGGGAACCCTCACCTCCTCCAACCCGCGACCGACTGAACGTGTCGGTTTACGACCGTGAGAGGGAGATCGACATTGAGAGAACACGAGAGCGTGTTACTCGACCTGCTCCCCCTCCTCCCAAAGATATGTGGACCGAAATCACCAAGGACCTTGTCGTGCGCGAGGCCATCGAGAACGCTGGATACGATTATGAGGAGACAAAGGAATTTTACTACATCATGGACTATCTTAAATATGTAAGTCTTTCCCTGCATTAATCATACATGAGATGCTGACATTTGCAGGATGATGTTCTTCGTCTGGTTGACATTTCCGACGAGATTCGCCGATCCCGGAAGCAGCGTGCAAGAGAACTTGAGTGGGAGAGAGAATACCAAGTTGACTGGGAGCGTGACCGTCACCGACACTCTCACGGTCGATGGGATGATGTGACGGAGCGCGAGACGTTTTTTGAGCCCCGCCCTCCTCGAGGCTATTTGCGTTAAGTCTGCTTTACTTTGCTGGCGTTTTTCTGGCATGATGACGAAACTTCCCTTGCAGAAGGACAGCAGACCATTGGGTAACAATACCTTTGGGAATTACAGGCCATGTTGGTTGACGATGGTGAACTTTGGATAATTGCTGGGGCAAAGTGACGGGACTTTCAGTTCATGTGGGCAGCTTTTGGTTGTACGAATTTACGAAATCATATACAGCGGATGGAATGTATGTAGATGCTTGGTTGGTACGCACAATTACGATTTATGACAAGAAATAAACAACTATACGTTCTTAATCATGAGATTTCCCTTTGACCAATACGAATAGTCTTATTTGAAGCAGGCTCACGATGAGGGGCAGAAGTGGGATGCGATGGTGACCTCATAGCTAAGCCAACATCCTCTCGGATAAGCCGCGGCGGGGTAGGCAGCCACTGACTTGCACAGGAGGGGCACAAATCAAGGACGAGCCTGTTATGGAAGTTACCAGCCCAATCAGGACTCTTGGATGTAGGAAGATATCCTGTTGTTGTATCTTGTGAAAGCAAACTCCTTCTCTCTTTACCTGATTGTTACAGGATGTTCATGGTATCGTGAACCGGTCTTTCTAACAAGAAAGACGCTGGCTGAGTTTGGCAAGAGAACCTGGTAATGGCCCGAGTCAATAGACTTAGGGATTCGCCGAAAAATAACTTCGTGGCCTAGAGGGTTATTGATGGGCAGTAAGGATAACCCTGTTGAATCATTTCACGCATATTTGCTCTCGATTTATCCCGTAGACTCCAGGTTGCTTTATCTAGCTTTAGGCAGTCAAGGTTGATCCATTCACGTGATGGTTTCGATAACTCATCAGTTATCAAGACTATAAGACGGCAAGCAGTGTATAATATGTAAACAATCATCTACGAGGATATGGCACATAGCTCTCTGTTTGCGACTTTGTGCTGGTTTGTAACTAGCCGTCTCGGCATTCCCTTGATGCCGTTGGGAGCTTAACAAATGGATCTGTTAGTGTCAACGGGGACCAACCCAAACATCGTGGTAGACAAGGAAGCTGGCATGTAAGCGGCTGGAGTCAAAAGAACCACAGAAAAGCCATTGTTCCTCGTACAAGTAAAAAGCCAAGATAAACGAGAACGAGATCATAGCTCAGGTTATGATGTGCATGGCATGGGTTTCGAGTAGGGCACACACACAGAGCACAGATTTCCCCAGACTGGACCCCTGATAGTGGTGAATGAAAAAATTTAAGATGAAGAGAAGATGGACCCTCAATCTGACAGGTCAGGTCCAGCGTAAAATGTGTCGGTCGTTAGGCTTCATAACAAATGAGTTACCCATCACGGCAAGGTCGGGCAGTACTGGGGCGTCGGTTGCCGTGGAAGGGTGGACCTAAGAGCCATTCAAAGAATCAACACAAACAATGAAGAAAGGGGGTTGTTGTTATGAGTCAACAAAACGGGATAATTTCAGCTAAGAATATGAAATGAATGTCATTTGGGTATTGATATGATTAAAAAGGAATGAGTCTGTGCTGGTAATTAGTCTATATAATACTCTCTAAACGGGTGTTAGTCAGGGCCCTGTTGTCCATGGATGGCATTTGAGTTCCTTGCTTGTTTTCATGTGAACTTTACCACCTACTGTACCTGGGGATGGAGGGGAGGTACTTGCCGGAGTCGGGTTCAGGCAGACAGCTTGCTGACACTGTGCAATAGCCGGTGTCAATTTCTTGACCGCGGGGCACTGTGGATGTATTAAGCGAGGTTTAACCCGTGAATGATAGGCAGGTTGATAAACTCCAAGTCATATGCATATAAGACGATTTGAACTCGAGAGAATAGTCTTGATATTAATCCGTATTCTATCGTGATAATAGCAATCAGAACAAGGAAAGACAGACAGTTAAATATATCTTCTATTGGCTGCAGCAGCACCTCATAGTCGTCAGTGTGGAGGGGTTCTGCTGAAGTACAGTGAGGTTCGAAGCAGCTGTGACGCAGCCTGCAGACGCATAGCACATTCTGTAGTGATCCAGTGTGCAGTATCAAAGTTCTTGGGGTTTCGAGTGACAGATATGTCTTGAAAAGTAAAAAGTCTGTCCTTGAGCCTATCTATTCTTTCATTCCGTCTGTTAAACAGAAGCAACCAAGGCTAACACCTCTGTACAGTGCATACAGTGTGTATCAAGTGGCGGTAGCGAATCTCGTAGGTGCCTTCGATTGTCACCTACTTGTCGTCAAATCTTTGAACCAAAAAAGCACCCGTCTTTTTCCACAAAGTCAACATTGACTCAAGTTTAATCAAATCAACTCTCTTCATCCAACAAGTGTCAACTTTTTCCTTTCTTCTTCTTCTTATTCTCTTCCTCTCGGTGCCTATCCTACCTTTCCGAAACCAAATCGAACATCAAATCAAACAGGATCCGTCCCGTCGTTTTTGGCCCGCCAAGCTCGTTCGACCCTCATACCCGTTCTTTTCCTCTCCTGGCTTGAGCCCCCCGTCGTGGAAAAAACCCCCCGCCTCTCCGCCTCATCCAGTTCTCTCTTCCATCCGCCAAACTTATCGACACGTGCGCCTTACCAAGGGCTCTATTTTCTTCTTCTTCCTTTCTCGTCTCTTACGCCCTTTCGCGCCTCGCTCATTATTGACGCCTTGTCGAAACCGCATGACGAGACATTCCTAAACAGCCAAAATGTCGAGCTCAGAGATAAACCAGGTGCTCGCAAATTCGCTGTCGCCTGGTTAGTTTTCCATAACATTCCCCGCCGATTGACGACCTTGTTATTTGCGGCCGACACGAGTACATGCTAACCTGCATCAGATGCGAACCTGCGAAATGCTGCTGAGCAGCAACTTACCCAGGCTGCCGAGAGCAACTTCGTATGCCGCCCCTGATCCTCCTCTCTGCCGATTTTGGCTGACGATTTACTAGCCCCTATACCTTGCAACCCTCGTACAAGAGCTAGCGAACGACTCCGCCGATGGCTCTATTCGAGCTGCCGCCGGTATCGCCCTTAAAAACGCCTTCACAACCAGAGACTTTGCTCGCCACCAAGAATTGCAAGCAAAATGGTTGCAACAAACAGACGATGAGACCAAGAACCGGGTCAAGGAGCTTACCCTCCAGACACTGAACTCTTCCAACACCCAGGCCGGCACTGCTGCCGCCCAGGTCATCTCTTCTATTGCTGCCATTGAGCTGCCCCGTGGCCAGTGGAACGATCTGCTGCCTTACCTAGTCAAGAACGTTAGCGAGGGCGCCGACCATCAGAAGCAGGCTTCGTTGACCACTATTGGCTACATCTGCGAAAGTCAAGATCCAGAGCTGCGCTTGGCTTTGGTAGCACACTCAAATGCCATCCTGACTGCTGTTGTGCAGGGTGCCCGAAAGGAGGAAACCAACATCGAGGTTCGCCTTGCTGCTATTACCGCCCTTGGCGACTCGCTGGAATTCGTCGGCAACAACTTCAAGCACGAGGGCGAGCGAAATTATATCATGCAGGTCGTTTGCGAGGCCACACAGGCCGATGACTCGAGGATACAGCAGGGTGCCTTTGGCTGCCTCAACCGAATCATGGGCCTCTACTACGAGAACATGCGATTCTATATGGAGAAGGCCCTATTTGGTCTCACTATTCTTGGAATGAAATCGGATGATGAGGACGTGGCTAAGCTGGCTGTTGAGTTCTGGAGCACTGTTTGCGAGGAAGAGATTTCTATCGAGGACGATAACGCCCAGGTCGAGAGTTCCGATCAGATGCGCCCTTTCTACAACTTCGCTCGTGTCGCTGCCAACGAGGTCGTACCAGTTCTTCTGCTCCTTCTTACCAAGCAGGACGAGGACGCCACCGACGACGAGTACAACCTGTCCCGCGCTTCTTACCAGTGTCTGCAGCTGTACGCCCAGGCCGTTGGTGCTACCATCATCAGCCCTGTGCTGCAGTTTGTTGAGGCTAATCTGCGCCACGACGATTGGCACAACCGAGATGCTGCTGTATCCGCTTTCGGTGCCATCATGGAGGGCCCTGATGAGAAGGTCCTGGACCCTATTGTCAAGCAGGCCCTGCCTATTCTCATCACTATGATGGACGACCAGTCCCTGCACGTCAAAGACTCCACTGCTTACGCCTTGGGCAGAATTACCGAGGCTTGCTCCGAGGCCATCGACCCCCAGACACAGCTGCCCACACTGATTGAATCTCTCTTCAAGGGTCTTCTTAGCAGCGCCAAGATGGCGCCGTCATGCTGCTGGGCCCTGATGAACTTGGCTGAGCGTTTTGCTGGTGACCTTGGCGCTTCTTCCAACGCAATCACCCCCCATTTCAACAACGCTGTCACTTCTCTGCTTGACGTGACTGCTCGCCAAGACGCCGACACCTCGGTACGAACTGCCGCCTACGAGGTTCTCAACGTCTTCGTTCAGAACGCTGCTTCTGATAGCCTGCAGTCAGTTGCTTCTCTTTCCGATGTCATTATCAAGAGACTTGAAGAGACCGTGCCCCTACAGAACCAGGTTGTTAGTGTCGAGGATAAGATCACCCTTGAGGAGATGCAGAACAGTTTATGCACCGTCCTTCAGGCCATCATTTCGCGCCTCGACAAGGAAATCATTCCTCAAGGTGACCGCATCATGCAAATTCTTCTCCAAATCCTCAACAGCGTTGGTGGCAAGTCTAGCGTCCCCGATGCTGTCTTTGCTACCATTAGTGCTCTGTCCACCGCCATGGAGGAGGACTTTGTCAAGTACATGGATGCCTTTGCTCCCTTCCTGTACAATGCTCTTGGAAACCAAGACGAGCCCAGTCTCTGCTCCATGGCTATTGGCCTGGTCAGCGACATCACCCGTTCTCTGGGCGAGCGCAGCCAGCCTTACTGCGACAACTTCATGAACTATCTCCTCAACAACCTTAGGGTAAGTTTCTCGCCTGTTTGTGCATCTGACTTGTCTAACCTATTGCAGAGCACCACCCTTGCCAACCAGTTCAAGCCCGCTATCCTCCAATGCTTCGGTGATATCGCCGGCGCTATCAGCGGCCACTTCGAGACCTACCTGTCTGTGGTCGCTCAGGTCCTGGAGCAGGCTTCGACTGTTACTGCTTCGCCCGAGGGTCCCTACGAGATGTTTGACTACGTTATCTCCCTTCGCGAGGGTATTATGGATGCCTGGGGTGGCATTATTGGTGCCATGAAGGTCAGCCAGAAGAGTATGTTATCCTAACGCTATGTAATGACCAGCCGTTTACTAACACATCTCAGCTCAAGCTCTCCAGCAATATGTTCCTGCCATTTTCCAGGTTCTCAACCTTATTGCCAGTGATATGAACCGAAGTGAGCCGTTGATGCGGGCTGCTATGGGCGTTATTGGGTAAGTTCTCTAGAATCTTAGACCCAGTTGGATTATACTAACATAAATAGTGACCTTGCTGATGCCTACCCCAACGGCGAATTGGTTGATGCTTTCCGACAGGACTGGCTCACAGCTATGATCAAGGAGACCAAGACCAACCGGGAGTTCCAGGCTCGAACCATC
The DNA here is from genome assembly GCA_014822075.1 of Fusarium buharicum. Lineage (NCBI taxonomy): Eukaryota > Fungi > Ascomycota > Sordariomycetes > Hypocreales > Nectriaceae > Fusarium > Fusarium buharicum. The sequence goes on from JAATHB010000126.1 coordinate 21,671, forward strand.
GAGACTGCCCGCTGGGCTCGTGAGCAGGTTAAGCGCCAGCTGGGTGGTTCCCAGGCTGTTATGGCCTCGACCTGATCTGGCCTAGGAAATGCTCATAATAAGGCGAACAGCAGCAGCCGCCACAAATAAAGATATCCCCTTCCCCCTTCCCCCATCATAACACGATCCCCATGACCCTTGCATGTATATAGATCCCATATGACAGACACTACAGTAATTCAAATACCCCATCATGACGCTTCACCCAGCATCATCATCGCTACACGATGTATTCACACCCCTTCACGTCACATCACATCACTACACTACACTACACTAAATGTTACACGCTGCGCCCCATTTGTTTTATTTATTCGGATGCAACGAAGGAATAGAGAAGTCATGTATGCCCTGCGCGGATGAACAGCGGCGGCGACCCAAAATTCATGTAGAGGATAGGGGAGTCAAGGCGGCCGGTTTTTTTTTTTGTCTTGTTTTTCTGATATTGGTTGTTTCGGCCCATGGAGTCTGTCTTGGATTCCCTTTCAAGTGATCGGGAAGGCTAGAGACGGCGTACTCGGACACCCATCTGTGTGGAACTCGGTGGGATTCTTCAGGAGGAAGTGGATTGAAAATTCGGAGCGTGTAGGGGACTCTTAGAGTTGAACCAAAAGAAATGTTGAAATGAAACCTTTCGGACTAGAGTATCAAGTGAACTCGTCTGTAGCTACCGGTAGACAAACGATCGTTGGCTCTCATGTTTTGAACCTAAAGAAGTTTGATGTATATTGTGAAATATCGCTGCCTGTTCCAAGCTTTTTCCAAATTTCCATTCCGCTGCATATGACCCTTGTTTCTCGTGCCCAACAGAACAAATGCACAAATGCATAACATACCTGAGTCTGGGCTATACCGCTTCGTTTTCGTTCGCCATGCTAAAAACACATGAACTTGTCCCAAGTATGCAAAGAAAATGTTACTGTCAGGCCGCCACATAAACTTGGAACAATAATGATGGATAAATGATAAAACTAGAGTCGAAAATTTGATCGTAGTCTCCAAAAAACCGAAATACCTCTTAGATTACTGCCACTTTGAATTCGCGAGCTAGTGCTGTTGCAGGTCGAGATCAATGGTAGCCATCGAATAGGCTGTTTGTGGACACCCAATCTTGAGGTCCATTTACAAAGAAGTTCAGCTCGCCTTCGTATCCCTCTGCAGAAGGGTTGAAGGGCGCAGGCGGTATAGCCGTGGTTGTTGCGATGCTGACTTCAAGGGGATGGTTGCTATGTGGTCGCATCGGGTAACTTTGGTAGGTGTTCTGATCGAAGGCTCCCATAGTCATCCCATAATTGGTTGAATTACCAGGATCCATGTAGAGCTGAGGATGGATTTGAGGTGGGATGTGAGCCTGAGGCTGAGGTATTCCAGATGGCGTTTGTTGATGCAGTTGATGATCGGGGTGCAGCTGATACGGCTGAGCCTGTTGTTGGATCTGAGGCGGAGGAAAGTGGGAAGATCCAAGTTGATTTGCAGCTACAGGCGTCAAAATATCGTGAGGAGACGAAAACTTCATAGTAGAGCTTAACTTAAGAGAGTTACCCTGCTGGGAGTATAAGGACGAAGCAGGCGATGTGCCAGAGGCAGAGTTGGATGTAGAAGGAACTGCCAGGGGATGAGGGATGGGGTCTTTGCTGTCTGCCATACCACTCTCGTTTTGAATTATCAAAGAGTTGGTGGGATCCTGGGCAAAACGTTCGAGAGCAACAACCCAACGAGATGCAAGTGGCCAGACCTTTTTGCAATCATTAAGAATAGACAGACTACCCTGGAACATCATAGGTCCATACTGGCTGAATTCTTGACAGACTGAGAAGAATTAGTATTTGAAACATGTGGCTAGCGGTAAAACGTCTCACTCTTGGGATAGTGACAAAGATATATAGAAAAAAGGCCGCAACTGTAAACACAAAAAGCAGCCATTTGAGCACCAACACTCTCATCCGGAGAACGATCAGTGAATTGAGCATCGATCTGTTCATAAAGTTGGCGGACATTATCGAATAATTCGCGTACAATCATCATATAGACTTCTGGTCTCTCTTTATATCCAGGAGAATCCGTCAGCATGCTACGGATGTTAGCCTCAGCTCAGAGCACTATGGTCTAAACTTACTGTACTAGGTAAGGGCGACGAAGAACAATATTGCAAAGACGCGGAATCATCGTCACGCCGAGATACCCCTAGCTTGTTAACATTTCAGTTACTACAGCGGCTGAGAAACTTACCAGATCTTGTTCTTTAGCCTTATAATTTTCCAAGTTTTGTCTGCTCCATCGATTTTCTTCAGATAAACGGCTCTCCCAGATTTTAATTCTTCTCAAGAGACGTACGAACTCGCCGTTTTGGTCCCAGGGATAAGAACATAGGGCAAACCTAGAAGCGCGGCGACTGACTATTCCCCAGAAATCGTGTGCTTGTAGGAGTGACGCAAAGAGAGACCGATTAGGGTCATGGATAAGTTCGTGATTATCGATAGCAGGAGGCGTCCCCTCAAGAGCAGCCCGTGAAGGGGGCTCTTGCCCACTGGCAAAGGTATCCTCGTCACAAGGAAGAAGAGCAGTAATATCGGAGGCAGCAAGGGATGTAGGCGAGGACGAACTCGAGTGCAACTGATCCTGACTATACAACATCCACTGAGTTGCATCTGGTCAGTGAGGTGCTTGATGATTCCTTTTGTTTGCATGGCATACCAAAGTCCGACGTGCAGATTCTACACGGATTATAGTATCGCGCGTTGGTTCTGGAACATTGTATGTTTCTTCCAGATGAAGCTGTAGGCCGGTAGCCATCCGCAAGGCATGACCCATATTCATCTATCTGGTTAACAGTGAAAACAGAAATTATCTGCCGCGCCGTTTGCTGCACTTACATGACTCTGGTTCTTCAACCCACTTCCTTGTTGCGCGATGCTGAGCAAGTAAAAGGCCTGGCATCTCTCCAGTGTAATCGGCTGTTTGCTGATCTCATCATGCGCAATAGTCTCGGCACGGTCCATAAAGAATTTGGCCGCCTTGATACCAGAACCATATCGAGTGGAAAGGAGAGGGCTTAGACGTGCTGATATGCTAAGGATACTGACGACAAGAAAGACACTGACAGACTGGTGATTATCGCGCAGGCGTTGGGAAAACTGCTCCTTGTGAATGAAGCCAAGTTGAAAATAGTGTTGCGTAAACCGATTCACACCATCGACAATCTCTGATAGTGGTATGGGACGAAGTCGTTCCCATTCACCACGTGGTTGTCTTCGAGTCGTCCTGCTGGTCCTTATCCGAGGATGCCGATGGTTTCTGTCATCGCCAGACTTAAAATTGCTAGACAGAAATCTCAGATGAGCTTCTTTAATCAAACACCTGGGCAAGTAAACCCACCAATCTTCATCGGCTTCACGGCAGGCCTTACATGGAGGCTGTGCTACCCCCTCATACACACATTTGCACCTCATCCGCCGACATCTATGACATAGATCATCAGTAAACATAGACTAAATAGATGGCATAGTATGAGGTGTCTACCGGCAACAAGCGACCTTGGCTCGCCGTCTGGTAGTCGGCTCCGGCATATTCCCTGTTATCGCTCCGGCGATAGTTGCAATAGCTACAGCAAAGCAACACGTTGATCACAAACGCTGCGGCAGAAACGCTGTGTATGACGATAGATGCAGTGTTACAAAAGCCGATAGGAGATGTCCTCCTATAGCGGACGTATTTGGACCCCTGTGGAACTAGACCCTGGTGTTGCAAGACTAGACTAAACTTAGTCTCAAGCTGTGTAGATTGATTGACGAGCGGCTCTAGGTTGTCGGCGCGGAAGCGGGAGTGGGAACGGGAAGCTGGCCTTAGAACGACAAGTGCACGCGGCACAGACAATCCGGCCGGCAACACAGTGGGGGGTCGGAACGAAGCGCCTTTCTCCTCTGGATAGATAGGCAGCTCAAACAAGGTGCGTCTGAGAGAACAAGTGAGAGGATCCGTTTACACGCGCCCGGTAGCGGCTAAAGAGCAGCTGATGGTCAACAATTGGCCCAGCCGCCGCGTTGATAAGTTGATCAGCACCGGCCCGTCGGGTCAGGCCTGGAGAACAAAGAGAACAGGACGAAGAAGAGGCGTGAAACGACCACGACAGGCGGACAGGTGGCGATGTGGACGGCCCTTGTTAGGAAGTATCTCATCAAGTGTCTATAGTGATAGCTGTTGATGAACTAAATGATGAGACACAGAGGGTGGAAAAGCTGGCGCAAACTCGAGATGTCAAGACAAGGAAGAGATGGCAAAGGATGGGGGTTTAAGTAGGCATGTCAAGGTAGGTACCAAGATAGCTCGCTACTTCCTTCAAACGGAAGGGCGAAGAGGTGACGGAAGGCACACTTGCCAGGTCTTGACCACCCAGGGGGGCAGTTGTAACTTGAGCAGCCGGTATATGATTGGCTGTTTATTGGCCGCTAGACTCTACTTAGTGAAGCTATGAAATGCAAGGGGCAAGGATGATAGGGAGGATAGTTTCATAACCACCTCCAGCAATCCAACATGAGAACTCTCTTTCTATCCGTACCTATAATGGCATCTTATAAACTGAGCTGCATGTTTCTATATTGAAAATCCTTTCGATGTAGATAGCCGTCTCTGACACTCCTCCATTTCATCTACGTAGCTTCCTTTGTGTAAACATGGATGGATATCTATATATAGCACCCCAAACTGCTACCATTCCTGGCTGAATTATCTTAGGCCTCGATTCACTCTTAACTTACGCCATGGATTGGGCTTGAAGGTCAACAACTGTCTTTCGTATCCGAAGTATTTCCCCGACTTTACCAGGGCATCAATCATCACGAATCTGATCGATCATTTCTCTGCCCCCACGCCTACTACTACCTGACTTACATACATGCCAAGGCTGACCAACTCTCATCTTGGAACCTGTCTTGACATTCCTCATCCGAATGCTTATTCCCACTTGGCTCTTTGTCGATCCTGACCAACGCGCAATATATCCTCCACCCCTGGCAGTGACTGACTCTTAAGCCGCCTTAGACAGGCAAAGCATCGTTGTTTGATCCACCACGGTCAATGCTGCTAATCACACCGGGCTCCTCGGGTCATATAGCCTCTCTACAACATTGGACATTGCTTCCATTCCGTTTTCGCCTCTTACAACTCACCACGTTGATAACCGACTCACCCCGTTTGCCGCCGAACAACGTTTATATGATCCTAGGGCTCGGCCTAATAAATAGCGACTAGAACCATTTCAGTCCCACCAATCATCATGGTTTTGACTATTCGCAGGGTCGTTAGCCGTATAGATCAGCAGCGACTTGTGCGAGACTGCTGAAACGGCCGAGTTTGATGTGAAAAACGGGTCGAGGTCAAGAGCTTTTAGTGGAATAAGTTAACTATGAGCGCACTTCAAGATACCAGAACAGATTTTGAGGGAAACATTCGAGCATCTTGCCGTTATCAATCCAATCTGTATCATCTCTATCACAGTTGATGTGCCACTGGAGAATGTGGCTTGGAGGATATTATGCAACAGTCCAGTCATCAAGGAAGTGCAAATGGACAATCAAGTGCGAATTTGTAGCAACTGCGACTGACTTTGATCCTCATGGCCAAGTCTAGGCCTCTTGACATGCACGTCAATGTGGCCGTTTTGTGATCCACTCCAGGACCTGATCCTTCAACGTCCTTGTGGGAGACGATTGATTGTACGGCGCAGCAACAATTGTTCTATTCCGTCACATAGATCCGAATAGAAATGATTAAGTAACATGTAACCATATTGACATCAGTCGTGTTCAAACTCTTTGATCCGTTCTTAGAACCCTTTGTCTATGAACTGACGCATGGTCTACAACGAAGTTAGGAACGCGTAGAAGAACTCTAACAATTATCAGTGTTATTCGTACTACTAGTACCTGCATATATGGTAGAGAAAAAGGGTTAGCGGTGTCTTGTTCAAGTCTAAAGGCTGTCCAACCCCCCCCTGATTCTAATAGTGTTAGCGAGGAAGATGTACGACATGGCGAGAATGCTACCTTGAAGCGGTAGGGCCTAAACATCTTTTAGTAATGAGCAAAAGCTATGACACAAATAACCCTAAAATGATAATCGCGAAATAAAACCACAGCAAATGCCTCGCCTAACGCCCTGGTTTAGTCTTTCAGGGGTGAGTCGTGGTATATCTCGTACTTTTCCAGCAAACAAACGTCAGACAATATTGCTTAATGGAATTTATCACTATGCTATATTCAAGGGATCATGGTGAACTATCTCGAGACTCCGTACTATACTTAGAAACATGGACACCCTGGATTTATTCAAGGGGCCACGACAAGCAGGCGATGACATGTATAAAGCATTTAGCAACTGAGCCCGGCTCTAAAAGAGCAATAAAATGCTAGAAAACACCATTAGATGGACTTGTTGGGTATCTACGATTAAGGCTTTATGCATGCCGTGTACGGTATACTTCCTTCCACATGTCTTTTGCCCCTTTGTAAGTATTTGCTGGCACTATGATCTTCAGTAAGCCAATTTCAACAGCGCTTTTTCCAAAAAAGGGTGCATGCCTTATAGCCGCGGACTTAGTTGCTTCTTAGCCAGTTTTATGGGTGAAGCAAGGGTTTCTTAAGAATGCTGATATCAAATGTGCCTTTCTAGGTTCCTATGCCACCACGGAGATACTAGACTATGATCCATGGAGGAATTTGGATCAAGCTACATGAGATCAGGAAAGAAAAACGCGTGACAAGTACCAGGCTGAGATGACAAAGGCAATCCGCAGTCAAAGCGCACAGGTAGCGCGACAGCGAGCACACATGCAGATACGAGGTAAGCTCTTGCTATTGAGTAATATCAAGAATCATGCTTGTTTCAAATCTGATTTGATACAGCTATGTAAATGATTTCCGATACTATGCTTGACATCCACAGACGGCTACCCGTTATCCTATCCTCGATTCCTATCAGCCACAGGTGTTAGTCAACATTATTCACAAAGCGTTGATACACAACTGAATAAAATCACGCGTTTCATCGCAGTAACTGCTTCACTTCTTGATGGCCTCCAGGCATGCCGCTCTACAACTTTACTATGATAACAGAGGTACGATGCTAATGGAGTGTTAGAAGAGTTGGAAAGAGATCAGATATGCCAGATGATGCTAAACGATACATCGATTCACTTAGGAATAGAAGAAATTGAAAAAGATGAGCCAACGTAGAAGGACATCTCTACCTACTTGAATGTTAACAACTGGGAGGTTAGTTGAACCCCTATTAAGAGACATCGAGTGAATGATGAAACCAAGACTAAAGCATAAGCTTCTTCACTTGGTGCTATACTGAATCAACGCTACCATACTCCAAGTTGCTTATTGCTATTACTACTCTTTATACTCGATTAATGAATGGTGAAATACTTGCATATCCCTTAACAATTGACGGGATTGCTTGTGAGCGTCAGGGAAGGATAGTAAGATGTATACAATTTGGGGATTTACTTGAAACATGAGCAATGCAACTCTACTAAAGAAACAATAGGTTCGAATAGTGTTCTAAATCAGACAGAATTAATACGAGGCCAAGAATGATCTTTATCAATGTTAGAACCGAGACATGGGTGACTTACCCAATTGGTGTTGTGGCAGTGGAGGCTCGTGAGACCGTATGATGAGTGTGTATGGAGACTGTACTGCACTGTGCACGAGTCGTTCCCGATGCCCCTGTTCATGCGAGATTGGCTCTCATTCTCACAGTTTACTTTGAGTAAGAAGCCAAAGGCTCAAGACATTGTTTTCTCCTTCAAAACTTTGTCCGGCCAACTCAGATGCTGAAACCATGAGGGAGCCTGTGACTCAGTGGAGAAGCTTTCAAGCTGTACCCAAACACGGCTAAATTTTTCTCCTCACGCTTTCGTCACCTTCATCCTTCTCTTCAAGTATCACATACTTGACCATCCCTTGATCGGCTTTACTCTCCGCCACGGCTTGAGTACACCATATCAAAACCCTTTCAGACTGTCAAGATGTCTGCACTTACTGAGATCTCACTGTCGAGCTTTCAAAAGATCGCTTCGGGCAAAGTGCGCGATCTCTTCGAGTTACCCGACAAGAACACCCTCCTTTTCGTGGCGTCTGATCGCGTTTCTGCGTACGATGCTGTCCTCAAGAACCCTATTCCCGACAAGGGCAAGATCTTGACGCTCATCTCAGCGCACTGGTTCAAGGTCCTGACAGAGCGTATCCCTGGCTTGCGCACCCACTTTATCAGTCTCGATATCCCCGAGGGCGTCACTGCGGAAGAGGCTGCGACCATTAAGAATAGATCGATGGTTGTTCGAAAACTTTCTGTGATCAAGATTGAATCGATCGTGTACTGTACCCCTTCCCTTTTCAGATGAGCCATACAGAGCCATTGTTTGGAAGTGGCTCTTACCGCTTGTACCTTACCATTAAGTACTAACATACACACAGGAGAGGCTACTTGACTGGTTCCGCCTACAAAGAGTATAAGAAGAATGGAACTGTTCACGGAATCACCGTCGAACCTGGCATGGAAGAAGCCCAGAAGTTCAAGCAGCCCCTTTGGACACCAAGCACCAAGGCAGACGCCGGAGAGCACGACGAGAACATCCACCCTGATGATGCTTGGAAGGAAGTCGGTGACCGCGAGACAGCAGACCGCGTTAAGGAGCTTTCCCTCCAGATCTACGAAGAGGCTTCCAAGTACGCTGAAGAGCGTGGTATCCTCTTGGCTGATACAAAGTTTGAATTTGCCAAGGACGAAGAAGGAAACATCTACCTTGTTGACGAGGTTTTAACCCCAGACTCTTCTCGATTCTGGCCAGCAGCTGGTTACATGCCTGGCCGTGATCAAGACAGCTTTGACAAGCAATTCATCCGCAACTGGCTCACTAAGGAAGGGCTCAAGGGCAAGGAGGGCGTGGAGCTACCTCAGGATATTGTCCAAGCTACATCAGACCGCTACCGAGAGGCATTCCTTATGTTGACTGGTAAGAAGTTCGAGGATGCTGCTAGCCAGTAGGCGTTACCGCAATCACGTCAAAAATAAGCTATCAAGTATGAATACTTGGAATGAAGTTTGATTTCTGACTCACCATCGATCCTTCAACCGCGTTACTACGTGTGACTGACTCCTCGTGGACATGAATCAGAGAACGATCAGGCTGCCTCTCCCTCTGTTTGAATTTCCTAGCTTCTGTTTGAATTTGCCAGTCGCAAGTTTGATTCTGCCTCCCCCATCGCGATCCAGTCTAGGAGATTGCTGTTTTGATCCTGAAAACATTAGAAACTGCACCAATATCTCCGAGAGAACATACCTCCTAAGCCCTTCTGTTACAGTTCTTGGATCCTGTGTGTATACTAAGCGAAACCATCCTGGCTTAAGCGAGTGCTCTTCGCAGGGATGCAAGAACACACCCGCCTTCTTCAACCTCTTGGCCAGAGCAAATTCTTGGTTTAACTCCCCATCTAGTTCAGATGGTAGATAAGGGGATAAATCAATCCAGACAAAGAACCCTGCATTGCTCCCGGGTAAGTAATTGATGCCAAAATCCTTGAGCTGCGATGTGACTTGTTGGTGTGCTTGAGAAAGTTTTGCCCTTGACCCGTCAACAAAAGCTCGACACCATTCTCTATCCTCAAGCATGGCACTTCCGATGGCTAAACTGGCACCAGAAGGATTGTGAAAGCGCATAGCAGCCTCTATTACCCGGAGAACAGGCTGGCTACGGGTGATGATGGCACCAATACGGAGGCCGGCGGCGCCAAAGTCTTTGCTAAGACCGTAGGTAACATGAAGAAGATCTGGATCGATGAGACCCGCCGAGTCGATTGATAATATCGAAGTAAAGGGGACTGCGGGTTCGTCTGTCTCAAAAACAGAACAAGCATATATCTCATCACTCAGGAGATGCAATCTATGTTTCTGGCAAAACTGCATGAATTTGATGAGGGTGGAAGGAGGATAACATCGCCCTGGATTCGTTAACAAATTGAATAACATTGTATGGATATCTCTTACCCAAAGGATTATGCGGGTTGACGATTAGGAGCATCTTAATGTGGATGCCAGCCTTTCTCGATCGCACCAACGCCTCCTCGAATCTTTCAACAATATCATCCTGGAATGCTTCCTCGGCCTCATTCTCTGAATACACGACTCCCACTTGGGACTTGTTGCCAAAGTCAAGTTCAAACCGACCATACACCGGCCTGCTGGTCAAAACTCCGTCGCCAGGATCGGCAACTCCCCAAGCGAGAATATCGTGCATTGCAGTAGCGGCCCCGACACACCGGATCATATCCGATGTGATGGGGCTGTGAGGTCGAAGGTATTCATTGAGATGAACGGCTAGAGCTTCAGGGAAGCGAGAGCCCCCTGCATGGCTGCCACGGTAGAGGAAATCATCAAGAGAGATGGTGACCTAAAACGTGTAAGTCGAGAAGTAGCTCTTAGGCTCGAAGGATAGACTCATACGTTTTTGTCTACAAACTCCTTCAATTCTTTGGTTACTAGGGCCTAACCAGGGGTCAGTGTTGGGAAATCTTGGCCAAGGAGGGCGTCTTGCATTCTCGGCTGTGCCAAATGATATTAATCCGGTTGGATTGTGATCGGGATCATAGTCTCCCCTTGGAGCGAATCTCCAGGGCAGATCTAGTCCGCTTACAGCCTCTGAGCCTCGATGTGATAGCGAACTCATCTTTTCATCTCGGAAGTGGAGGTGTATTAGCATGGCGAGGGCTTCACTCGTGAGAGGTTCACTTTGAGGTAGCGGAGCAAGAGGGGCTGATGACTCAGCTGCCTATGGTGAAATCTTTAGACAGGTCTGATGTTTGTTCAATGCCTCTTGCTACTCCGTTGTGATAGGTAACACTTGAAGTTTTGAGAAAACGCCTGAACACGACCAACGGCCAACATAAGATTCTGGGTTTCTAACGGGAGGTATTGCCCGAGATAGGATGTACCTGAGTAACGTATCAGTTTGCTATATATAAGTGCGGTATGACGTAACAACCTTGATGGTTACTTGAGTAGAAACTACCCATATAAATTGTTATAGAATTGGCTCATTTATTATTTGCTACTGTATCTGGCAGTGTGGTTAATACTGAGTCTCACAAATGAGATGAGCTCTCCTTATTGCAGTACCGGGTGGTCCGCGATTCTTAACGTGTGCGGGACGGCCCGAATCATGCATCTATCAAATGGATACTGCCTATGTACCAGCTTCCACCACAAGTTATCAGAATTTCAGAAACTATAGAGCTGTCTTTTAGTTATATTCGTGCATAGGAACTCTTGACGCAACTGTGGCATGGTAAGCTGTTATTGAGTTATTTACGTTTTATTGCTTTTTCCACTCTCCGCATACCAATGGATACTTTACGCGTCGCGCGTGATGGAAACGCGTCCATTTTAAGTTTGCCGACCTTAATTCCGTCATGGTCTCCAAAACAGTCTCCAGCTCAACATGATGCAGCATCGCTCGTATCCGCATGAAGTCGTGGAAATAATCGACGACAGCGATAATGGGACCTCCGTAGCTCCTCAAAGCAATCCAGCTACCTGGAAACAAACGCTTTTCGAAGCCTTGAATGCGATCCAAGCAACAGGTAACATTGCATCTTTCAGCACCTACCGATTGTTCATCAACCCAGGCATCAAAATTCAAGGGCACGCGATTGTGCCACTACCTCTTACCGGTTATTATGCTGAAGCCATTAAGAAAATCTGCAAGGCGAGCCATGATGCTGAAGCTGCGGCTTCGAACGTGTGGAAGCTCGACTATACACAGTTCGAATTGACCAACCCAATGTGGCTATCATTTCTCGATAAAGTCGCAGGCGACATCACCAGAGCGCTTAAAGCAAGCAATACTATCCTAAAACTGCAAAATTTGACTCTTCATGAGCCTGGTTCTCCCACACGAGTCAGTCAAGGCTCAGATCAGCCCGACAATACAATTGGCACGCTCATCATTTGTCTCCCATCAGAGCATCAGGGCGGCAATATTCGCATATCCTCTGGAGAAAAAACATCAGCTTTCTCTACCGCCTCTTCATCAGCACTGGATCTTTCTGCTATTGGTTGGTTCTCCGATACAGATTGCCAAATTGACGAACTGGTTTCAGGACATCGTCTGACAATAACATATACGCTATGTCAGAACACGCCTATAAAAGCCTGTGCCGGTGAGTCAGGTTTAAGGCGTGAGCGTGTGGCAGAACTTCTTCGGAAGTGGCCACCACAATACTCTGATTCTCGCAAGGTTCTCTACAAATTGGACGACAAACAAGGGTTAGGGCCATCATCACTCCAAGAACTAAAAGACCGGGATCTAGCAGTTTGCCAAACACTGTACGATGTCTGCTCCGAAGCAGGGTTTTACATGCTGTTCGCTGAGATCACGCACGAGGTGCTGGACGATTGTGGTGATAAATCAGTCACCAGCACCATCGAGGGGGTATACACGCCGAATGGCCAGCATCTGACGGCGAACAAGGCTCTTAATGCCAGGAGAGAGGTGTTGGGATTTGACTTGGAGAAATTGGAGGAACGTGAACCCGACAGCGATGACGATGACGATCCGAATATGCCTGAATGGGAAGCCATTGAAGAAGGTGAATCCACACGCCGTTATCACGATCACGCTGTTGTTCTCATACCAAAGGAAGGTCTGTTAAACTTGGTGAAGCTGGATGGCCACAATCCCTATGACAGGAGCTTGGGCAATCTTGTGGCGATGGTTATCCAAGATCTTGAGAAATCTCCTCATGATTCCAAGGCATCAACGGTGGCAGTCAAGGTTATCAACATGCTCTCCACAGCTCAAGACACAATAAAAGCGTTGTCTATTCCCCCTTTCGCAGTGTGGAGCCTAGGGTCAGGAGACATGACATTATACAACACGGCTCTGCGTGTTGCTCCAGTGCCTGTGGCAGGCGTGCTTACGGGACATCTCGCCAAGATATATGACGGAAAGGAGGATACTATCAACTGGGAAGAATGGTAAGTGTGTGTCTAGATATATATTGTTGATATTCGGTTAATCTGTCTTCACCTAGGCTTGACCATATTCCGGAAAACAATATCTTAGACTTTCGAGTACACTACGAATCCCTTTGGCGTGCCATTGCTACTATCAGCAAACCGATAGCGAAATCCTTTTATGACTGGGCGCAAAAAACGATGGATGAGAAGATGGAATCCCGAGAGGACTGGGATTTCAGAGACTTCGGCTTGATCGTGGAGAGGCTACGTGAGCGCCATCAAAAACAAGAATGGATTGTAAACAGGTTTGTATTACTGCCTTTTGCCCCTTTACTCTGCCTACAACTCATAATGGGGGGCTTTGCGCCAGGCTGATATTGATGACGTGTAGGATGCTCCCAAAGATTGCTTGTGGCGGCAATACTAAGAGTCATGAGGCACTTCTGGTTCATCTTCTACATCACATTTATGAACACAGGAACGAGCCAGAGTTTGCCAATGCAAAGGAAATGTACCGATCCATCATCAAGAATAGCGGCAGCAGACTTAACTTTCCGCCCCAAGCCCTTGAACCTACAGGAAGCTGGTCGTCACCAGTTCCCAAGCATGACGAATCTTGCAACTTCTTCATGCGGCTCATTATGGAGAGTCACGACATCGGTGCGACCGCAGAGATTTCTCGGGTACTTACAGAGACATTTACAGAGATGGTCAGAGAGAAATCGAGGTGGCTTCTTGTCAAGGATGTCTTTGGTGTCATCCACTGCTTGATTGCCCCTATTATCCGCTTATTCGCAGAAGGGAGGTCGCCTCCCGTACCAGCCGTGGGAGATATGCTCGAGCTTATTGTGCGTATGGTCACCCGGCTTGATCTCCCCAAGCTATCCTCAGGAGGAGGATTGGTTTTCAGGGAGCGTGGTTGCGGGTTCTGTGACGATTGCTCGGCATTGAATCAATTCCTCACTTCTCCCGACCAATGCTATTGGAACTTTACCGCTCCCGCAGATCGAAGAACGCATATCGAACACGCCCTTAGAGTAAATCCATCACTGGAGATTATGACAAACCAGGAGCCCGCGCACGGCGGATGTCTCACCCTCACCTTGATCAAGAAGGCACCCGAACTTCCGCTCAGCTTGCAAAACTGGCAGTATAATTACGCAGGTCTGAGGAGAGTCCTGCAGCCTCTTGAAGGCCAGTTTATGAAGGAGTTTCTTGGCGAGCAGCGGTATTGCGAAGTGATACTGTTGCAAGGTGTTACTCCGTTTGCACCAGCGCCTCAAGTAGCTGGTGTGAGAAGATCAGCAAGTGAAGAGGAGGCCGGGCCTGACAAACGAGTTTGTACGTCTGTGCAAACACCAGAGGTTAAAGTTGAGCCTTCGGTCAAACAGGAAGGCATTGGTGATTAGGAGTTTGGCCAGTCGCTGAAGATTGTTTGTTGAACCTAGGACGAGGTGTGTTATCTCGGGAGGTAACCCCTGAATGGTTGAAAGAGCTGTACAATAATGCTGGTAAAAAGGAATTGTATAATAAGAGGATAAACAAACAATGGGCGCAGGTCTTACCTGTTGTGTTACCGTGCCTGCCAGTGGCCGGCAGCCCGTGCGTGACGGTCACGCTCACGTTCGCATCTTCAAGTATTCAGTACCTCAATGAATCCATCCCCATCAAAATAAATCATCGCTCGGCAACAACCAACAACTTCAGACGCGACCTGAATACGACAATTACAACCCCTACAAAGCGAAATCATGTCTTATCCAGAATCAGAATCAGAATTCAGCGACGATGGCAATGTCTGGATGGACAATTTGCTACACGCTCTCAACTCGATCCAATCAACGGGCAAAATCGCAACCTTCAATCGCTATTCCGCGTTTGTAAACCCCGGCCTCACAATTGAAGGCGATCATCTCATTCCACTTCGGTTGAAGGAAGATGATGCGCACCTCATCAAGAGCATCTGCCGACAGGCGCCTTTTGGCCGTGGTGATGAGACGGTCGTGGACACTTCAGTACGCAACACATGGGAGCTCGATGCCTCGCGCTTTGAGCTGGCCAACTCGGAATGGGACAAATTCTTTGTTGGAGCTCTTGCAGATACTGCCCAGGGACTTGGGTTGTCGCAAATCACTGTCAATCCGCACAAACTGCTCCTCTACGAACCTGGTTCATTCTTCAAACGTCACAAAGATTCGGAAAAGGAAAAGGGCATGGTTGGAACTCTTGTCGTCTGTCTTCCTTCTCGACACGAGGGTGCTGACGTACACGTCTCGTTTGGACCTCAGAACAACACCTTTGCAACGGCCCCGACCTCCAAGTTTGATCTCACGACAATCTCCTGGTACTCGGACGTGACGCATAAGGTCAAGGAACTGACATCTGGTTATCGGCTTGTGCTTACATACAAAGTATTTGCATCAGGAAGAAACAACATCTCAGCAACGAGTATCATGCAACAAGCCGATCAACTCAAGACCATGCTGGTTGATTGGCACAACAACCACCCCGAAGTTAGACAACTTATGTACCCCCTCGAGCATCAGTACACCCAGTCGAGCTTGTGTCTAGAAAATATGAAGGGTCGTGATCGAGCTGCTTCTCATTACCTGAACAAGGTTTGTTCCAAAGCTGGATTCTACCTCATGTTGGCACATGCAACACATATCCTAAACGGGCGAGACGAATATGGTGAGAACTACAGTGATAGTGACGATGACCACACGGTGCTGAACGCTGTATATGACCTCAACAGAAACAAAATTGTTCCAGACGTTGCGGCCAAGCTACAGTATATTCTAGGTTTTCGAGTCGATGATGAGTACGCAGATAGCGAGGAGGAAGCCGAGTACACCGGTAACGAGAACGCACCTCCTCAGTTTCGATACCACAGAACCGTCATTCTTCTTGTACGCAAGATGCGGATCCGGAGATTTCTCAGACAACATGTCCAATACAGATGCAGAAGCACGGACACAATACCCGGCAATGACTGCCTGGCTGAGATGGTATGCCAAGATCTTGCCCACAAACGAGACGACCAGTACACAAGAGAGATCGCCATTGAACTCATGCACAACATTCTGAAACTCAGAGCAACCCCCGAACCGACAACCATGGAGCTCATCTCGAAATGGGCTTTGGAAATTGGCGATATGGAACTATTCCAGGCCTGTCTACAAGCCACATATTTGCCTATTGGCGATATGTCTATCTATACTGCAGCTCCCCTATTTCCTGAGTATCGAAAAAAGATCGGTCAAGAGCTTGCGAACTTCCTCAGCACTCACTATGAAGGAAAGGAAGACACCATTGTTTGGGACGACTTGTCAGTCTAGCCTCACATGCAACGCATCCTGGGAATTAATCTGCTGACACAAAATGTTAAGATTACAAGATCTCCGTAAAGGCACCAGCTCAACCACAGAGTTTGATGCGTTCTGTACTGCCTTCAAGGCTTGTATCAAGCTCCAGCCTCTCCTTGAAAGTTTCATGTTATGGGCAGACACAAACATTGACGAGAAAATCAACAATCAGCCCTCATGGATGACAGAGGCGGATGTAGAATTTCTTTTCAAAACTCTCAAATCGCGCATTTGGGATATCGAATCAGCTAAGCAGAGGTACGACTATAACAAACTTGATCAGCACAAGGCTAACATTCTTCCAGTTTTCTTTCAACAGTCGTACCGCGGGCAGAGCGCTTCCTCCTGTGGGAACTTTTACATCGGATCTCAATGGTGAAGAATAATCTTTTTGAAATCGCCAAAGAACTATACAGATTCATCGTCGAGAACAGTGGCCAAACTCTTGTTCTCTCTGAGAAGGACATCGCCAGTGTCGTGTCCAGAGATAATCGCTTCCATGGCTTCAACAGGACACCATGCGTAGCATTTCTCGAGATGCTAGAGGAGAGCCATACCAACGGCGCCGAAAAATAAGTGTTGGGTTTGTTGAAGCAAAGCTGCAAAAGGCTGGTTGAGAACAAGGGGGCCTGGTCTACGGAGAGAAGTCATGATCTCAGCAATAACATTCTTCTAAAGCCCCTTGTCGATGCTCTGGAGAAGAACAAGGTGCCCACAATTCCAGCAGTGCAAGAGTTCGTTGAGGTCGCGGTACGAGATGTCTTCCATGGCCCCATCACTACTCGACCGACCAAACTCCAAGGATGGGCTCACGAGCCAAATGTCTGTTCAAGAGATTGCGACGACTGTGGCGAGCTGAATGCATTCCTCGAGAACCCAGATCAGCAAACTTGGCACTTCCCGGCCGATTATCACCGTCGGAACCATATTGAGTGGAGGCTGAGGTCAGAACGCATGTATTCCCACAAAACATTAGAGGATGAATCGCCGCCTACGTTGGTGGTTACGAAGCAGGGGACACACTATGACAAGGCCTTGCGCAATTGGCAAGCTGCGTTTCGAGACGTGGATAGGCAACTTGGGAGTTTGAGAAGCGACTATCTCAAAGGTTTCATGGATGAGGGAAAGTACAATAAGCTATTCTTGTTGCAGATACCCGGGCAGGAGGATCTTCGAGACACTTTGGAAAGAAACAAGCGGCCGGGAGATGGGGTTTCCGAGCCAGATGCCAAGCGCCCGCGGATATCATGACGAATATGAGGCGAGAATTGGACATCAGTGTGTCTTATTGTGTATGGCAAAATTTTGGCAATTCTATCCAACTCCAGCCATGCTACCGACGCTATGCCCGCCTAAACTCCAAGGACAATCTAGTCTAATCAAATGTCATAAAATCATGCTTGCAACGCTTCAAGTCCAACTGTGAAATCCTCAATCTCCATCCCCCTAAATCCCTCCTCGACGACCCAAGCTCGGCCCTTTTCAGGTGTGAAGAGGGTCTCGCAGGATCGTCCTACTACCAAAAGACCTGGTGGCCGGCTACCCTCCGTCTCAATAGCTTCAGCAACATGATCAAGAGTTGTTCGGATAACTCGCTGGTCTGGGCAACTAGCGCGCTCAATTACAGCGCAAGGCGTGTTGCGAGGCCAAAGCATACGCTTGCTCTCGCCTGTGACTGGGGAGACTTGAGTGGGCTCAGGGGGAGGAGGGGGTTGCGCTGAGGCAGCTTCTTCGTTGGCTGGAGCAAGAGGCTCCAACTCGATGTGAGTGGTGAGCTCACGAATAAGGCCATTAATACGGTGCAGAGCCATGAGGAAGACCACAGTACGGCTAGGTACGTACTCGGGTGGTGAAGGTGCCTTGCCCTTTTTACCTGTACCAGTGCAGATGAGGACCTGGTCTGCAATATCACGCTGTGTAGGAGGGATAGCAGCGAAGAGCGGCGCACTCAGAGCGCTGGTAACACCAGGAAGAACAGATACTCGATCTCCAAATCCGTGTTGACGGAAGTAGGCAACCTCCTCACCACCACGGCCGTATACATATGGATCGCCCTGCTTCAGACGCAGGACAGTCTTGCCCTCTTGAACTCCAGCAAGAGCCATTTCGAGAAGCTCTTCTTGAGCACGGTCTGCGTTGCCAGGGAACTTGCGAGCGATCTGAACGGGAGTACGACGGGGGATGAGATCCAGGACACCAGAAGGCACGAGCTTATCAGCGAGGATGAGATCCGCTGACTTGATGGCTTTGTGGGTGGCTTGTGTGAGAAGATCGGGGTGTCCAGGTCCGCTACCGGCAAGGATGATTGTACCAACTCGCTTCTCTGGAGTTCCAGGATCGCGCTTGATATCAGGACCGTTGCCGGGGTATGACTTGAGAACCGTCTCTACATCATCATCCGTAATAGCGGCCAGCCGCTTAAGAGGCCAGTATTCGCAGACTTGACTAAGCCAGCGCACTCTTCTATTCTTAGCATCCTCCTCTGTAATAAGACGGTTGAACTGCGCAGTCTGATCGAAGGAATCGTCGAGGGAAGCAGGATCATCTTGTGCGGCGATAGCGTCTTCGTCGTGGATTCGGCGGCGAACGTCTCCGAGGCGTGTACAAGCAGCGCCGAGATGGACGGGTAATGAAGCGGCAATGTCTCGACGAATGCGCGAGGCTAGCTTACAACCGCGGCCATTTGTTGTGACGCCGATTTGGAGAGGACCGTCGGTGTGGGTTGAGAGGAGGGAGAATGTGCAGAGTTGAGGAGCGTCGACGACGTTTACGGGAATGCGGTTTCGTTTGCAGAGGGCAGAGATGTGAATAGCTGATATGTTAGTTTTTTGTGTTATTTGTCTTTTACTGGTTGGTGTCTTACTTTGAGGATCTCTTGGTGCTGAAGTAACAAAGACAGCATCAACCACGCCATCGACTTCCTCACGACCAAGTCGGAGTAGATCGGCATCTTGGAATTGCTTCTTGTGCCATTGAACACTGCCATCGTCTATTTTCTTTTGTAGGGCGTAATGAAGCTCAGCGCTTTCGGGGGCGATAAGAATTGGGTGTGCGCCTGCATTGAGGGATTGTCCACATCGAGTAGCAGCGAGGGGATTTGTGCCGATAACGAGATGGATGCTGTCTCTGCAGTTGAGAGCTGCGAGAAGTGAAGATGGTATTATTGTCGCCATTTTTAATGGTACAGGGTAATTTCCCTGATAATGATCTGCTTATACAGAATATATAGAGAGAGATAGAAAGAGAGAGTCGGTAGTAGCAGCAAATGCCGCGATAGCGAGACTCGTCCGACTTATAAAAGAGCTCCCATCTCGACTCATGAGACCTAGACCCAGACCCTTAAGTCAACCCCTGCCATTCATGAGCTGAGCAGAGAAAAAAAAAAGTTACCCCATCGATTGCCCCTCGTTTCTGCTTCTCTCGCCCCTCCTCCAGGAACGTTCAATCGACAAAAAGGCAAATCAAAGTCGTATGATTGGTTTAAACTCACGCCATTTCTTATATCGGCCTGTCGGCGGGCACTAATATGTCTAATCTGCCGATAACGCAATCTGAAATCACCGACTTCCGCGGGCCGCAACCGGAGATGTCAGAATTGCGATAGAGCACGTTACTTTGGGGGAAATGCATGATAAGATAGGTGATATGATATGATGGTAGTTCCGTGGTTCTGGGTCATGAGAGCGGAGATGTTGGATTTGAAACGTTCGATATCGATAGGGTGATAACATGTGCTGAGATTCCACTTAATACAGAGCTTCGGTATTTGTGGTATGATGTTATGTAATTTTAATCATGAGCTGCAAAGGAAGTATTTATGATTACTCCAGTGCTTCTAGAATAGAGCACACCATAGGGCTACCAATTATTGCTGGGTGCAGTTATATATAGCACATGGCATCACTCCCAAACAAACACTCCCGCATATCGAAAGTCAACCAACACCACAAACAATCCACGTCAGGACAAAAACACCAAAAAAAGAAAGCCTCGCAATCGCTCGCAATCGAATTTATAGGAACAGCCCGATGCGGGGGTCGAACCCGCAACCTTGAGATTTGAGAGAATCGTGCACTCGTAAGAGTCTCACGCTCTACCGATTGAGCTAACCGGGCGTGGCTCTTGTTGTTGAAGAATAGTGCTATGATAACGCTGTAAGAAGTTGAGCTGGCCCAGTTAGTGAGATGAACAAAAAGGAAGGTAGTTAATAAGTAAACGCGACAGCCATGTTCATTTGTCTGAAAGAGTAGATACCTCGTAAATCATCTTTGTTGTTCAGTGTTGAGATCTATCATCATTACCAACGCCCTCATAACATGCCTGGCCTGTAGCCTCATTTTATACAGTTCATATTTTACAGTCATAATACACCCAACCCCCTAAGGTCTCCTCTTTCTCCTATCATCCTCCTCCAACTCAGCCTCTACCTCTTCATCCATCTCCCTAGCAATCATCTTCTCCTCTTCCTGCTCCGCCTCCAGAATCTCCTGTAGCAGACGTCCCTTCTTGTCCTGCTTGTTCTTTCCACGTCTCTCACGAGGCGCGTTCTTCTCGTTGGCGCTGATACCGCCGGGTCCCATGACAATCTCGACCTTTCGAGGCTTCTTGCCCTGTCCGGCTCGCTTACCACCATCGTCAGGGCCCTTGCCGGCACGAGCTTTTCGCTGCACTCGCGTCTTGGCTCCGAGAGCCCAGAGGTCGCCCCATTGTGACTTGCGAGCGTCGTGGTATGCCAGCTTGCTGTAGCTCTTGGGAACTGTCCATCGCTCGAGCTTCCCTTCTGGTGTGCAAAGATCCAGAGTAACGTGGCCCTTTCGCTTCAGAGGAGGCATGATGGCTCGAGGAAGGTTTTGCATGTATGGCTTTGCATCTGAATGCTCATATCCTTCGAAGGCCTGGTCCGTCGCCTCCTTGCCGTTCACGGAGCCCTCCTTGGCTACACCACGTCTGATGGCCACATAGCTAAACTCAACATCGCCCTGGTTGTTGGCGCTGTTTCCAAACATTTTATTGTAGAAAGCGGGGCGCACAAACCGCTGGCTAAAGTGGCAGAAGTCCTTTCGGCCCTTAGCCTTACCAGCCGTCTGGTACATGGGACATTCTCTTTGGTTGGTGCAAGGAGCAACAACATGTCCAAGTTCTCTTTCACGTTGATAAGCAGGGTTAAAGTCCTCGGGAGCAATCTCGGGCTCTCCAGATTGAGGAAGAAGGAACTGCTTGAGAACTGTGTCTCGGACATGAGCCACAGCCTCAAATCCTCGAGGATGGGCCTTCTCTAGAACGATCAAAACACCTCCATCCTTGTTCAATAGACTCCAGAGGTTATTGAGGATGGCCTGTCGGTAGTGATCCTGTTCTTCCTTGAGGAAAAGGTGAGAGGCAATGATAACGTCGTAGCTCTTTCGAGCCTGTGGCTTGCTACCAGCATCGAGATGCTCACCCTTCATCTCTCCTGAATGCTCGTAATCAGGAAGTCTGGGTAGGAAGGTAGTGTTGTCAAGGAAGTTCTTGGCGCGATGCCGCAAACGATCTGAGCCAACAACGACTGTCCGCTTGCCTGGAGGGTCAGATCCCTTCACTTCACCGTTTTCCTTTAATAACTCCCACTCTGCTCGCACAATCTCATCCCAAGCAACCAAACCTGCTCCTCCAGATCCCGCATCAAGAACGCTTAGACCAGTGCCACTCTTGAGTTTAGACTGAAGCCAGTCGCTTCCAACTCGCTTACGAACCTCTCGTAGAGTAGCCATGACAGAAGCGTAGGCCGGTGGCAAGAAGCCCGCAATAAAGGCATCCGCTTCGATCTCAGTCATATGTCGCTGATCTGCTTGAAGACCAACACCTCGCATGTGACCGTTCCTCTTGCTTTCGGGCGTCGCGGGGGAAAGAGGGAGACCTGCACCACCGAATGCAGTCTCAGCCGCACTCTTGACATGATCGATATGAGTTCGCTGCAGCAGATCCCGAATCGGCATGATCAACTCATCCCGTGGTAGAGAAATCTCGACGGGACTACCGTGGAAGCGACCTTCAAGAGAAAGTGGATGGAATCGCATAGTCTCGCCAGACATCCGCTCCCTTTCTTCCTCTTCTGGCCAGTTGAATTCCTCCTCTTCCTCTGCCTCCCTCTCTGCAAGCTCCTCTTCAGCAGCAGCAGCTTGATCCTCAGCTTCCTGTAGCAGCCGTTGTGTTTCCTTGAAATCTTCCGAAAGCTTCTGTAATGCATCATACTCTCGCTGACTCCTGGCAATCACATCGACATAACCCGGAGGCTGGTGTGCCATTTGTTCGATTTCCAGGTCCGCTAGGTCAGGCTGTGGCAATACTTCGTCCGTTTCTTCTACGCTCTCGTTAAGAGGAATTTGATAGGTGATTTCTTCAAACTCGCCACCCTCGAGTTGTCGCAAAAGGGTACCCTCATTGTCCGGTCGTGGGGCTTGTGGTCCCATATCGGCGTGCTCTGGAATACCAACATCTTCGGGTCTCGTCTCACGCAACGGCGCTCCGTACAATCGTTCGTATACCGCATATTCCTCATCATTGAGATATCCTTTAGGTAAAGTATCTCGAAATCGTTGTTTCGCATCTCGAACAACTCGTTCAATGTCTTCGGCCGAAGCCTGCGTCGCCTCTGAAGCTTCTTGTCGCAAACATCTTGACGTCGAAAAGGCCTGTGTAATTGCTGCATTCCTATTGGACTGGATCTGTTGAAAGGGCGAAATACGTCGTGAGCGAAGTAAAGGAGCGGAGGAAGAGTAAAAACGAGAAGGAGATATTAAAGAAGAAGGATTACACCTCGGACAGGCATTTCGAATTCCTCTGGCCGACAACATTTTCCGTACTGTACAAATTTGAGGGATGGGGATGAAAGATTGTAGCTTCGCCATGGAACTTTTTTGCTATACGCGTGCTCACGTGACCTTAAGTGGCAATTACACTCTTGGAGCTCCAGCTACGATTAGAATCACCATAGAGGGACAAATATATGGATCATAGACTAGAAATTGATTGAACCATTCCACCGCTTTGTAACAAGTTTGTAAAAAAGAAATCTGAAAATCGATGCTCAAATGAAACCCCTTTGCCCGTTAACGCCATGTCTATTCGTTTAATAGATCTGCCAACGTCTTGACTGAAGAGCGTGGAGGTTGTTTCGCACCTCCAGCACCCTGCTTCGAACCATCGGCGTTTCTTGCCGCTGGCTTTCGATGAATGTTGAAGACACTCTTTTCCGCCGATTTGTAAGGGTCAAACTGGTATTCTGTTAGTGATTTGCATTGCGCCCCATCCATCATAGTTACGTACCGAGAACAAAGACACAAAGTACAACCCCACGAACGCTATTAAAGCATCAAAGAGTCCCTTGAGGTTCCACTGCTTAGCCAACGGAGCCGATCGGGCCTCACCACCGAGTGTCCGGCCGGGAGTCCTGAACACATCGCCAGTAGCTGGGCCAGCGAGCTTCACAGCGTTGTTGATAGCTGCTGTAAGCGCAGGGGGGTTGGCGCCCTTGATAGTCTCGACGCAGGTGCCGTTGTGGAAGATCTTGAATGTCGGCATGGCGGAGACACTCTGGGCTCGCGCAATACCAGACTGGCTATCGACGTTGACCTTTGCAAAGGCAACCTTCTTTGGGTGCGAGTGTTCTTTGGCGAGGGATTCGAAAGTCGGCGCAATCATCTTGCAGGGGCCGCACCAGTCGGCGTAGACTGTAGTCGTGTTAGTGGCCATGAAGCTATCCGCGGGGTCTTGTTAACATACAATCTGCGATGACCACATTTGTTCCCGAAAGGAGACTGCTCCATTCGGACTCGGAACCGATATTAACACTCATGATTTCGATATTGTTGTCGTTTCGTTATTGTTGGAACTGGTTGAGTTGAGTGAAGATGGAAGGCCACATCGGTCGCATCGGGTCGTTGGCCGTGATGCCGACCAGGCGCGCCCCGGCTTATGCAAGCCACATTGGAGCCGCGTTAGGAAAGCGGTGTGGAAGGCGGACAGATTCTGCTGGACAAATTCGTCCCACCTCTCAACTTTTTGTTCAGAGCCTAGCTTCATCGTGAGAGCATATCATAGCTAATCTTATCAGCGCCAAAATGTCTTTTCACGAGCGAAAGTCCAAGGTTAGTTAAATCAACCCTTTAGTTGATTGATTCGGTATTAACTCTAAATAGAAGCGGAAGACTGAACACAATGGTCAGGATACGACGTCTTTCAAGCCCTCAGCAACTTTCAACCCAACTGAAGGCGGCCGGCCATGGACTCTCTCTGTCGCAATTCCTAGTAGTATTCTGACAAAGTATGTTCAACTCCACTTGTCGTTGTTTCCCTACTAACATCATCAGCCTTGCTACCGCCGACCAGCGAATGACCCAGCCCGCGCGCATTGCCCGCGCCCTTGCCGTCTTCTCTGTCGATGAAGTCGTCGTCTTTGACGATTCTCCTCTTTCTGCCCGGCCTCGTCAAACAGACCCAAACAGCTACACAGGCGATACCGATCCATGCCACTTCCTCTCGCACATTCTGTCCTTCCTCGAGGCGCCCCCATTTATGCGCAAGGCCCTCTTCCCTCTTCATCCTAACTTGCGCCTCACTGCCATGCTTCCCAGTCTCGACATGCCGCACCACCCAAACCCCAAGGAATGGATTTCTTACCGTGAGGGAGTTACTGTTGAGGGAAAGACTAGTACAGGATCAGGAACTCTTGTCGAAGTCGGTATGGACTACCCTGTCGAGGTTGAGGCTGAAATTCCCCCGAAAACACGAATAACGCTCAAGTTTCCGGACGATGAAAACCAATATCCCGAGCCTGTGCATCCTACTGCGCCAAGAACCGAGGGTGGCTACTACTGGGGCTACACTGTACGAAAGGCTAACTCCCTTTCCAATGTCTTCACCGAGAGCCCCTATGAAAACGGTTACGACGTTAGTATCGGCACCTCTGAACGTGGTGTCCCGGCCTCCAAGGCTTTCCCGCCCACCAAGAGAGTCAATTTCAACCATCTCATTATTGTCTTTGGTGGTCCGCGTGGTCTGGAGTTTGCAGCCATGAACGACGAAGAGCTCAGTCAGATGGACATTCAGGGATCCAAGACTAAAGAGTTGTTCGATCACTGGGTCAACGTTCTGCCCAACCAGGGCAGCCGCACCATCAGGACAGATGAAGCTGTTTTCATTGCCTTGACCGCATTAAGAGGTATTTGGGATTCTAGCTAGGTGTCTGGTATAGCAATTGATACCCCCTTTCAAACTCTGCATCTCTCTCCGTGTCCTACATTAAAGATTAGTATGCCAGCCTCTCATGATACATACAAGGCCAAAGTGTCTGCAAATGTGCTGTTGTTTGCTACGGCCGCAGTCAAATCCACGCCGTCGCGTTCCACCATGATCCTAGTTCCAACTGTGCTCAGTCCCAAAAACCTTACTCCACGGCTGGGGCCTTGAATGCTCAAAACTCTCTCCTGGCAGTATTCAGGTGATTTGTTGCTGGCACAAGAATCATTGTAGTTCTTAAAGAAAGAGTACAGCCCTGCTCCGTACACGGCCACATTGCTTGAATTGATGACTCGCATAGCCCAGCCCATGTTACATTCAGCAGGAGCAGGGTCATTTTGGCAATCTATCTGGAAGTTCGGATCGTTGAAAAGTGGCACGGATGGAAAGGGGTACTGAGCTGGGGGCAAAGGTTGGAAATACGCTTGCTCTGTTTGTACGTGGCCGATGTACACGTCTCTGGTATTGATGAGCTGATACTGGTACAAAACATGGTGTTCTGAGCCAGATGCGCTGAGCCAGATACGGCCCCTCTGAGTCTCCACGAGCACGCCTCGTCCTGCGAAGATGGAGATTCGTTGGTACTTTTGGTCTTCAAGATCGTGATCTGCGACCCAAAACCAACAGTTTTCAGTGAATAGCCCTCCAGCAGAAACTGTGATATGGAAGCTCATGTATGCCACCATACATCTCGGGTTGATGGTGTCGGCCGCTTTGATAGCAGGGCATTCAGGGACTTGTAGGTACGTCCCCGCGAAGCCCCCAATGCGAGTATGCACATCCCACATCCCCGATGGGTTTGCAGGGCTATACAGATTATACTGTATCAGGATTGCGCCTGCTGTTGGTCCACGCGTTGAGACAATTGTATCTGACCATTCAATTTGGCCAACTTCCCTAGGGTGGCCAACTTGGACGACCGGTCTGGGATTGTTCAAGTCTCCAAAATTGGGTCCTGTACCCATAATGATTGAGGCCAGAGCTTCACCCACAATCTTCGCATTCGGAGGAATATAGATAGTGTCAGAGACCATGTAGTATCCCGCATCGAGATAGGCGACAAATCCGTTGGTTGCCGTGTACTTGAACAATTCGTTGAGTGTTCGAGTATCATCATGAGAGGCATCGCCGTAAGCCCCATTTGCCTTTGCAGACACAAAGTAGTTACTGGTGACTTGTTCGTATTGGGGCTTTGAGGGTCAGCAGGCTCGTTAAAGAGTAAAATAGACTCACCTTTGATCGTTCGTAATAGGAATTACGGTTGAGAAGACTGGAACTTCGTGATGGGATGGGATAGTAAGCTGTCGCGTCAAACGTACCACCCGCATTAGTATAGTGCCCCTGATATGTCAGTAGCTTTCGACAATCTCCAGTCAACCAGGCTTACCATTATGAAAGCAGCATCACTTGGTGCTTCCCGAGCTGACCCCACCAAATCGATTCCCTCGGGGCCCAAGAGGACGTTATTTACGTTTTGGAAGTTGACATTCTCCATAGCCAGAGAACCCGCGCCGCCAAAGGCCGCCGAGCTATTGCGTGTTGTGGCGATGGCGGTATCAACGTTCTCGAAAAAGCTGTCGAGGATGGTAATGGAACCAACACCAAAGGACGAATCGTCCATCTTAATACCAACCCGACAATTCTTGAACATAATGCTCTTGAAAGTCCATCCCCAGTCCCAGGTCATCCATATCGCAACATCAGCATTGGTGAACCAAAGATTGCGTGCTGTAAACTGCTGGTTGCCCAAAATTGTGGCATTTCCACCCCCGTAAAAGTAAAGGTCATTTAGCAAGCCTCCTGAGCCTTCTTCAATTAAAAGACCAGTGTGTTTGTTGCCAGGAACAGTAGACAACATGAACACGCAATTGGTGATGGATGTTGCCTGAGAAGAAGGCCAGTGAATGCCAACCACAAGGAATTCGGGGGGGAGAGCAGTAGTATCCAGAACCAAGTTGCGAATCTGACGAAAGAAAACGTTCGTTGAGTTCCATGAGAGGGCGCCGTTGAATAGGTAAGGGTTCGCGTCGATGAGTCCAAAACTTTCCTTGGAGAAGGAGCCGGATGCCTTTATGACAGGGCGGTTAGTAGGGTCGCCGATGATTTGGGTGTAGTACAGGTCGATGAGAGAGCTGCTGATCAGATAGGTACTTATTTTTATTAGCTAGCTAGTCAGAACCTTGCTTCATTGTAGGGACTCACCCAGAAGGGATGTAGACTGTCGCTGGTGAGATCGTACTCCCTTTGCACACACCAGGAATACATCGAACACCTTCGCTGATCGCAGCATTGATCGCAGCCGTGTCATCAGTCACTGCTTGATTAGCGACGGAGTAAGTGGAGTGGGTATACACCAACCTCCATCACCAACAGCGCCAAAATCCTTGACGTTGCGAAAGACCTGATACTTGTTGTCGGGATAGTAAGGGGCACGTCCAAGATGAGGAATCTCCTCGAGCCAGTATTTCGCCTTTGCTATACCCGCAAGAGCGAGCATGAGAGATGCTTTGAGCTTCATGGAGATGACCTGATAAGAGCTCAGGGGAACTGTCGATATGAGTTAAGCTTAGGATGTGTAAGTTGAAAAAGAGATGATTCAGAAAATACGATATTTGAATAGAAGCTTTCTTGGGCAAGAGTGTGTGTATGTGGTTACAGTGTGGAAGGGGCATTTTGTCGGTTGCTCTTACTACATCATGTGTTCAAGTTCGATGCAACTGCACCTTCCTTGAGGTCTGATGACTGAAGTGTTAACGAAGTATCACCAATTGAATTACACCAACCTCATCCCAACTTAAGGCTCAGCTGAAATAGTCAGGTCAAAGAAAGAGAAACTACTGTAGTGGAACGAGTCTTGGGTAGTGACTAAGTGTATTTCAAATTCGTCTGCAGAATACAAACCACTCAACCCCACGATGCAGTGTCATGATCATCATCATTGACTGCTGCTGTGATTCAGTCACAGCACTTTGAGGGGAATTTCAAAGATAGAAACACATTGGCTTGTAGATGATTGATGTACAACCCACTGGGGGTAAGTGATTGTATTTGTGTATGCGAGTAGGTCGCATCAGCCCTGTTGAAGGCCATGCTTTTCTAGTTGAATGTCTGACCCTATCCAGTAAAACGCCGCCCGATACGGTCATCGCCGTGGTCATAGCCCATGATTATGTAGTTTAGAGTGTTTTGAGATACAAGAGTACAGTGATCTTTGTCTAGATCGTCGACTGGGTCGAGTCGAGGGCAACGGCCTGGCCGAGATTTCCGCTAGCCATACCCTTCTCGCCGGAGCGCTTCCGCAACACATTCTCGATAAAGGCCTCACCAGCCTTGTACGAGGAGCGTACAAGAGGTCCACTGGCGCAGTACAGGAAGCCCATGTCCAGAGCTCGCTTGCGCCACATCTCGAACTCGTCAGGGGTCACATACTTCTCTACCTTGAGATGACGCTTGGTTGGTCGCATGTACTGACCAAATGTAACAACGTCCACATCGACCTTGCGGAGTTCTGTAACGAGGGTTAGCTGACTTGGATCTCATAACGGAGATAGATTTCTTACCCTCAAGCGCAGACATGACCTCGCGCTCCTGCTCACCAAGACCAAGCATCAGACTGGTCTTGGTGATAATGCCCTCCTTGCCCTTGACATCCTTGACCTGTTTCAAAACGTTCAAGCTTTGGCGGAAGGTGGCCCTACGATCTCGCACGTAGGGGGTAAGGTCCTCGACAGTCTCGACGTTGTGCGCATAAACATCCAATCCACTCTCAGCCACAACCTTTACCATATCCAAGTCTCCGCGGAAATCACCAGTCAAAGCCTCAACGAGCAATGACGGCTTCTTTTGCTTGATTCTTCGAATCGTCTCAGCAAAGTGATGCGCGCCACCGTCTGCCAAATCGTCACGATCCACACTGGTCAACACAACGTAACCCAAACCCCACCTAGCCAACGCCTCTGCAGTGTTCTCGGGCTCGTGAGGATCCAATGCCGCGGGATTTCGATTTGTCTTGACACTGCAGAAACGGCATCCTCTGGTGCATGTATCGCCCATCAGCATGATAGTAGCTGTGGCAGCGTTCTTATCTGAACCACCCCAACACTCGGAAATGTTGGGACATCGAGCCTCCTCGCAGACGGTGTGTAGTCCCAATCCTCGCAGATCCTTCTTTATACTCTTGAAGTTATCATTTCCAGCAGGGATCGGTGTCTTGAGCCATTCTGGGAGTCGTGTGATCGTTCGCTTCTTGCCCTCGGGGCCGACTTCGGCGGTTTTCAGAGTGTATGCCTCAGCTGGTGACAGCGGCTGCGCTGGAGACGACGTAGCAAGGAAGTCGGAAAAGTCTGAGACTGTGTTGTCCTTGAAATAACTCTTTCGTCGTGGTTTGCCGGGCTCGCTACCGTTTGGAGGTACAGTGGCGAAGGTTCGGAGGGTAGAAGCTGCGCTCAACGCTTTGCGAAGAGGGGCATGCGCCCGCTTGAGCGAAGGTGCAAGAGAGGCCATGGTTATAGTACAGAGGGAATGGCTTCTGTCTCTCAGAAAAAGAGAGAAAGGAAAGAAAGCCGTTGAGGCGTCCGTAGGATATGGAGAAGTAGGCTCAACGTTAAGCAAAAGGTTGCCGCTGCAAATGGAAGCCAAAACGGAAACTCGGGGACAAAGGCCGATGAGACCCGCTCAATCCCGGGCGGCATCCGAATGTTTGCCCAATCAAAAGACTTCGCATTATCATTATTCAGCTCCATTCAAACATTTCCGATTCTTCTCATGAGAAACGCCTTGGCAAGGGTCGTTTTGCGCCTTCTTTGAGCTAGTCATCGGACATCGAGTTCCATTCAATTACTGCATGATACTATAAAATCACTTTAAGTCAATTGAAGTCAAAGACATTATTGAGCGTGACAAAGCCTATTGCTCTCATATTGTGCTATCTACAAGCCGTCATGGCTCATCATCGTTGGTCCGTTGCCGGACACTCAATCACCAATCCTCCTTTTTCATAAAAGTCGTATCCCAACCCCTTCCGAATCAAATCAAGCCATACTCCAAGCTGCAAACCTTCCTCCGAGGGATCAAGACGTGAAGTCTGACCTCGGATCACCTGCGCCGTCGTAAAAAGGGGTATCGCCAAAAAGAGAAGTATACTAAAACCAGTTCATCCAAGAATCAGAGGTTGAAGTGAATATTATTGTTCCACGTCGCCGACGTCGTCCCCGTCTCCTCGGTCTCAACTCTCTTTGTGGCAGCAGAGTCGGGTGAAGAGATGTTGACTAATAACAATGGTAAAATGGGTCTCCAGCCAGCAGCATGCACCAGCTGTTGTTGATGTCGAGAGGATTTGATCTCAAAGTCATTGATTACGGTCACCAAGCCTGGAAAATATGCCTTCAAGTGAGGGCAAAGGGAAAAGGGGGCAAATGTGCAATGAGAAGATGAATAGGCTTGGTTCCGGTCAAAGACTACCCTTCGACATCAGCAACAACTCGAAGTTCAGCTATGCGTAGCGCAGTCAACGCGCCAGGTGTATCCTGCTGGGGATAAATGAAACAGAAAGTGTTGAAAGCCCGCAAGTCTTGTCAAGTGAGCGGGCGTGATGAAGCGAAAGGAAGCAGTCGAGCTATCCGTTGGTGGCAGAGTCCCAAGACTCGTCAAAGGTTGAAGCAGAGTGAACCAGCACGGCGGGTATCATTCTGCAGTTGGTATCGTGCGTGGCGCTGTTTGGCGTCGTTTCATCATGAAGAAGTAGGCCGCGCTGGTGGCCAAGGTATAAAAGGTAAACGGACAAGAAATGGAAGAGAGTTTGGTTCCATCGACGAGTTCGTAAGTCGACAGTGACGAGATCCTTCAGAGGAATCCCTTCTTGTCTACGACGCGCTTATAGGAAGGCGGCAGCGATCATACCAGCGACACCAACCATGGCGAACTTGCCAACAGCGACAGCAGAACCAGCGTTCTCGGGGACCTGGGAGGGCTGAGAGGAGGAGTCACCAGTGCTTCCGGTGGAGGTGGAGGTGGAGGTGGCCTTGGGGGTGGCCACAGGTGTGGTGGAGTTGTGGTGAACAGGCAGGAAGGTGGTCTTCTCCTCAACGACAGAGGTATGAATGGTCTCGATAGAGGTCTGAACAGCAGTGGTGCTCACGCCAGTAGAGGTGACGGTGTGAACCTGAGAGAGGAAGTAGGTCTTGGTAATGACGGCAGTGGACGTCTCGGTGGTGGTACCCTCGTTAGCGAGGGCGAGGGCAGGCAGAACAGCCAGGATAAGCTTGGAGAAATGCATTGTTTCGGTTGTTGTGTGTGTGTGTGTGTAAGTGAATGCTTTCAAAGCAGAGGGTGCAGAAGCGCCGTGTAAGTGAGTGAGTTGGAAGCGAGAACGGATGGATGCTCTGTATCCAGACAGCGAGAAGCACAGGCTATGTATATAGCGTAGGATATGTACGAGTAGGAATAAGCGATAGACTCTGCCAACGAAGTCTGTGGACCGAGAAGAAACAGTTTCGAAGAGTTGCAAGCGTAGGAGGGTGGCTTGTCAGGTCGGGGGGAGGGATCCATATGAAATACCTGCCACCCTACGACGACGAGACAAAAAGCAAACAGCACAGCGCAGCGCAGCACAGCACACAGCAACGCAACCACTCAGCTTCTGGGTGCATTACATTAAGGCGTAACCCACTAAGGCCAAGGCTAAGGCCCAGGTGCTGCCAAACCAGATGTTTGGTGATGGTGGGTTGGGT